>QNGE01004337.1:12460-32766 GCA_008508345.1 Paragonimus westermani
GTTTTTTGGCAAAGCGGTGAAATATCCCGAACAATAATTGGGACAATCACTAGAAGGACACTGTGAAACTAAATGGAGGCTGTTGATAACTTGTTGTGGAAGACACCGCATGGTACAATAATAAGTCGACAAAATGGACACACAGTGAGAGCACAGAAACCTGAATCAAAGTTTGAGCTAACTGCACAATCGTTCTCATGAGGACTTTTGTTTGGCGGCCGTGGTTTGAAAGATCTACCTCATGTATCTTGCCCGTTACTCCCCATAGATTGCTGTAACCTGTTATTGGTGAATGGACTTAGTGCTGATGGGTTGATTCGACGGATCAGCGAATAATAGGCGGGTTTGAAACAGAGGACACGGATGGGATGAGTTTCTTCTTGCGCAGTATCAGCGAGCGTCTGCTGATATGAAGGACATACGTCGCAGGGAAAGTGAAACAACGTACTAGCAGATTAACGTAAACACCTTAGAAAAGCGAGGTTGCTTGCATGAAAAGCTTTCAAGTAAGTGGGGACCAAGCGATGTTCAAACGCGATCCCCAAAAGATTTGCATTGCAGAGAATAATGCTTTTTCGGTTGTATACCACACAGGAAAAGAATTGCTGCTCAACAAATGTTAATGTTAAAGCTTGAAAAGTTTCCTGTTATTTACCCGCCTGCTGTTGTCACTAGCTGTAGTGGAAAATTCTTCAGCACACCTTATCAAAGGTGGATGTGTGCGGAAATGAAATCACCGCAGAGCCTTCGAAATTCAAATGAGTAAAAATCAAGAATTTCAGATCGAGACTCGCACGCGACGCTTTTGAGACCGTGACTGGTTTGGTAGCCGCCATCCTGACGCGCTCATCAGCGAGTATGCCATTTTTCAGGCCGGTACATAGAACCTGATTAGCAATCGAGGAGCGGTCATATATAAACTCCGTGGAGTGTTCGGGATACTTTCATGTCAACCCGGAGGTAATTGCGCCTATCATCCTGATAGCGGTAACTCCCTTCCCTGCCACTACCTCATGGCGATGCACCAGGGATAAGTTAGACGGCCACCAGATTCCCTGATCTTTTTTCAAATTAAAGTTCACGGTATCCACTATGCTCAACGCACTATCAGTCATGAACACATTGCCGGATAACCCACCGGGTGAAATGTGAGCACAATCCTTTTCATTTACTGGACACTCCAATCGTTCGGCCAGCGTTTGATCACGTCAAGTTCAATCGGTAGTGCACTGGGTCAGTGGCATTCCACATTGTAAGGTCATCGATCTATAGAGGGGCGTTGCTAGGAATGTAGTCCGGAAGATCGTTGATGTTAATAAGAAACAAAAATGACCTGGCACTGGCCCTTTGAGGGGATCAGGAAGGGAGACGAAGGGGTTGATCCGGTTTCAACTCTGAATGTTCCATCATCAAGACGAGAGGCAATCCCTTAGAGAACATCTCCATGAGAACCATGGACTTCTAGTTTGTCTGTAGGGGCCATGTTGGACACAATCAAGAAACCCGGCGAAATAAAAGAAAACGACATCTGAGATGAGTACATGTCTTTAGCCTCTGTCAGACTCCTCACGAAGGTGAGCGTACTTGTTACACACGACCGATTAGAAGGGAAGCCATGATGAAAAAATTAAGACGGTTTTGTAAGAATTGATTAAGGATGGCATGCTGTTAAAATTTAGAACCACGTTAAACTGCTAGCTCAAACACGTAGTCCGCCCAGAGTAGGATGAGAACACATGACGGCAATAGCGAGTGAACGACATCATACGAATGATGAGACATAATAAAACAAGCAAACACCCAATCGATTGTGTGGTTAACACGGTTAGATCGTTCGGGACCGGGGTGAGAGACAGAGGGACATACATGCTTACAAAGGCAAACAGGTGGCACCTGCAGATAACGCTAGGCGCGGATGCCACATATGATTTAATAAGCGCGCCATTATTTTACACGCGACGTTGGTGATGTTTGACTAGAGATTAGTTAACCGGAGATGGCCGGTCACACGCTTTAAAGGTGGCTGTGACCTTCGCCTTTTTCGGTACACTTAAGTGAACGTTAGCCTGGAGCTACCGGTGGGGCGGCTTATGAAGGGCTTCTGTCAGAGGGGCAGCTGCTACGCCGAGAATTCTGGGATAGATCTTGTCAGGACCAACTGTGCTTTATTGAGTAACCTTGAATATAAGGTCTCCAACATTTATTACTTCCACGGAAGCTTGTTCTGACATCACGGTTACTGGCCGATATACTGCGGATTTAGAGTGGAACCCGTAGGTATTGATGTGTACATACCGGACGTCGGTGTCTCGTTGACTGCTGTCACTTTACTGGATGCCACCAGTCCAGTTAGTCCACAAGTTTTCTAAGCGATTCTTCCACCGCTGATGCTGGTGTCAGTGTTCTGAGCTACGTTACCACTGCTACTAACCCGACAGTGAAGTCAGTCGGTGCTACCAAACCACTCAGATCTGCAAACAACGGGAAAACGTCATTTATCACTCAACAGGACCATTTGGAGACTTCGGCCTGCAACGTCGATCGAAGTAAACGAAGAAAGAAGATCAAACAACGCACGCCTGGCAACACCGATGCTTCAGTGGGTATTCCGTAGTTGCGGGAGAATATTACAAAATTTGCCGCGAACACAAGAAAAGCGCATGTCAATCGCACCTGGCTTGCTCTCAACGGGGATATACACAGAGTTCAATTGTTGGCGCGCAAGAAAAGCCGTGCTCTCAGTACACTATGACATGGGGACTTACAGGGATTCGTGCCGTATTTTTCGAGGTGTAAATGGGCGCCCGAAAAAACTTCTGAGGAATCGCACGATGGCTGATTTTAACCGGTTCATGGCCTGTGTTACATAGCTTTTGCCGTGGGATTCTCTGGCTTCAGAGTTAGCAAGCCTTCCTCATCGGTCAACATTCCGCAGAGACCTCCCAATGCAAGACCCAAAATTCTGATTGTGGTCTTTGCCACCATTGGGGGGCGTAAAGCAATATTACGCTTAGCACCCCCTCCAACTCAGATGATTTGTGGTAAGTATCCGTGAAGATCTGCCTGTTGCCGACCATGTAAGATAAATTGGGGTCCTTAAAGGCATACAGGAAGAAAGCGCGGCAGGTCAACGAGATCTTAGTTCATGAGCCTCCGTGTGGCCCGACGACATTCCTCTTGTGACCCTTGGAGTCAAGTGTTGTTGGCCCAAGATCTCAGAAAGCTGGTTTCAGCTTTCTTCATGTTATCCTCAGCAATGTGTGTAGCACTAGGCAAAGGCTGCATGAGGTGTGAGCTTCAGTTGCTGAGGTGCTGCCGGGATTTTTCGCCTTCACAGAAACATGAGTATCAACAGATATAAACGACAGCGAGCTCCTCTTAACGGATTACGCATTGCTCGGGTGTGGTCATGTACCTCAGCAACATGATCGGGCTGCCGCTCTGTAAATCAAAAATGTGCTGCAGGCCGAATTTTTAGTTCCCTCAATGGAATTGTAGAAGTTATAGCGCTATGCCCGAAAAGGCTTTCGGGAGGACTGCCGACCGCAAAATTGCAGCTTCTAATTCCCCGATGTTCTGCAGATTATTCGTGGATACACCAAACAGGCGCCGAGTACCAGGGAACTTCAGCATGTCAGGGGCATGTTGGCAGTTACCCTCCTGTCCGGCTGCAACAGAAAGTTCTGCAAGTGATCCGCTATTTCTTACGCTTCCACTACCACAGAAGAAGTCAGTTTACCACTCAACAAGGTTCACGGTGGATCAAACCCACTCAGAATGGACCTCTTCTTCACCAACTCCACGGATCTTGGTTTTCCAACAATCAAGCGAGCACGTCGTTCTGTTGTTTCGGTGCTGTGTAACCGAAGGGGATATGCGGTGCCCAAACTCTTCCTCCTGAACCTGTTGAAACCCGAAGGTGAACGCGGGATCGTCCGTAGTATAGTAATCCGTTTGATGGAAATCCAATTCCTCTACTCGTAGTAAACAACGTGGAAAATCTCGGACCCAAAGGTGACGCCAGCGTCGTCGTCAATTGCTCCCAAGACGAATCAAAGTAAGGGTGCAAAATGAAACTTTGTTCCGCTCCAACAATTTGTGTATCAATGACAAAATTAAGACGTGTTTATGTGATAAGAAGAGGCCTGAAAACATTCGTGATTCAGCGAATCGAAGGTCATTTACTGCCAGTAGTATTTAGGGTCAGTGAACCACCAGTGAGTCCAGCGGAAGAGAGCTGGAACGGACAAAAAACAGCGTAAGTTGACTCTTCACGTTTCACAGAATTCCCATTAATTGTGATCAAATAAAACAGCCTTCTTGATGAGGGGAGTGGTTTTGGACGTAACATGTGTAATATGTATGTGTAATATGTGAAGGGCAAACGGTATTGTTATGAAAATTACCGCTGTCTGCCAGCCGTGGCTTATCACAAGGGGAAACTACGGAGACTGCCTAGCATAATCTGCGCAAATACACTGTACCAATCTACACGTTTCTCATACCAGTCTCAGGCTTTAAAGGATCTATCGAAAAGCCAACGTGGCTCATCCACGACTGTACAATGCAATCCATAGCGGCAGAGTTCTTAGAAGATGTATACCAGTATCGCGTCAATCACGACTGTCGAGGCTTACAGGCACTCTGGTAGTGTCTACAAGTAGTTTATCAGGGGTACCAGGTTAAGATATGTGAAGGAGAGAGCTGATACTGCTTCCGCTAAACTGAAGGGTTCTGACAGGTTCGTGATGGGCACTGTGTGAGGCAGAGCGACTTACCAACTTAGCTCGTGGGTAAAGCTGGATAGCCTGTTTACTCTGATTTCAACGGGGCGTGATTATTCGGAGACAAATAAGTTAGCACATTCGTGTTGGAAAATTCTGTTCCATACAGGAGACTAGGAACGAAGCTCAAAGTGCGCTTTTTCTCACGAGATGTGCAGATGTCTGAAGTGAAACTCCATTGAGTAATCCATGAGTTGATCACCACAAAAGCCACCGGGCCGGATAGACGTAGACCAGGGCTATTTTGTGAAGTTGCAGAGGTCCTGTGCAGTCCACTTACACTGGTCTTTTTAAAATCGACTGAGAGCTGGGTCCTCTTCAAGGACTGGCGTAAGGCGAACGTGTGTCCTATATTTGAGAAGAGGATAGGGTGACGCCAGCTCAGTATCTACAAGCTAGCCTGAAAAACAGCGCCATTAAACTTCTCAAGAGGTCCAAACTCATTTGGCCCACTTCGGGCTCTTCAGTTCAGTCCAGCAGAGTTTAAGGTGTGAACGCCCTTGTATTACAAGTATTTCTATTAGGAAGGAGAACTGAATGGAGGAAGTGGGACCAAGGCCGTGCCGTAGATGTGGGTTACACTGTTATCAGCAGGGCCTTTGACAGGGTCCCTCACCAAAGACTGTGCATGAGACCTTACTCCCTTGGATTGGGTGGGATGGTTTTATGATGAATATGTGAGCTTCCGCCGGGCGGGGAGCAGCGTGTCCAAGTTGCTCCAGGTTAGTGAGCTACCGGACCTACTGAAACTGCCGACAACCTCAAGGTTTGTCAGATCGTCCGCAATTCAGGGGCTTGGAAGCGTTGAAGTGGTGGCTGAATCGACTGTGAAGGTGATCAGCTCCAAGGCTGTTGCCAAACTTTGTGAGAAATGTGCAGCACTACGCGACGACTCTGCTGTTACTGCCACTAATCACTGCGTGAAGACATCGGTGGAACTGCACGGGCCACCGCCCGAGAGAGAAGACAAGCCGGAGGAGGTCTGGGCGACGACTGATAGTTAGTTCCACACACCACGTAGACTGACGAACATTCGGCGCTGGCAAGTTAACAAACAAGCGTAGGTGAAAATATTTTTGTCGCGCGATTAATTCATCAGTCCAAATATACACACAAACAAAGAAGACAGAGAGGGCGCGCGGTAACTCCTGTTTTTGATGCTTTCAAACAAGTGTGTGTACGAGAATACAAAAATGGGTTGCAAGATATAATTATAAAATGTAGACACCACAACAAGCGTTGGAGAAGCGTGCCTTCTGAGGCCGTCTTCTGTACTTCTGGATGACTTTTTAGTGGGTTGTTTGACTGTTATTTACTTGAAACATGCTGTCGTCTTACTTTGTCTTTGGTATTTACTGTATTCTGCAAGGACGGTGTCACGGTTTTTTTTACTCTGTTTTTTGTTGCTGCGGACGCGCCTCGACACGGAACAGGAGAAACCTATTGGGTCCGGATACTTTTCACCCCTGCCATTTAGCCCTGTATCAATCGATTGATAGCTGAATCAGCGGAACTGCTTTATCGGTCACGTAGGCATTAATGGTTTAACTGTAACTAGATTGATGAATACGGGTTTTACATGACAGTATCCCACCCTTCCCCCGGTTTCAACGTGTGTCCGATGGAGCAACCACTGAAGGCAATCCTAAAGATCCGGAACTTCCAGCAAGGAGTGACCTTATCGAAGTTCGCAAAATTACCCACCACTCAGGCACAAGTCCCGTAGCAAAATTATTTGTGACATGTCAGGACAGAGTTTCGGGGGGATATAGATTCATCATTAGAGGAACAGGGTCAAGTTTTGTCTTTTGGTTTAACTTTTCCCCAACCGGGCAGTCAACTTGTGAAATAAATTGCCCGCAATAATTGGTGAGCCTGAGAGCGCACATGTATTCTAGTGGGGGTAAGACAACTATTACGACAACTTTTCCCCTACTTTGTAATAACTCCTGTACTATTCTAATTTTGCCTTTCATGGCAGCCACGATTCGCCATTTCTTCTCTCTTATCCCCATCGTTAGATAGCTTTTGAACGCAACGCACTGGCGGAAAACACAGTCTGGTCGATCTTCAGATCACACTGAACAGGCATCAAGACGTCAACAGGCACAGATCCCCATCAAGTTCTGGGTGTGAATATGAAAAAGTTGAAACTGAAATTGTATCTACAGGTAACAGCGCCACACCAGTTTTTCTATGGTTGTATTTAAAAAAAACCGGCGCTCGTCCGTTATTAAAAGGAGAAACGTGATTATTAAATGGACTAGGGCAATCGGCCCCGCACCCGCGTATAAATCGTTAAATCATCGAACCCATGGATAGTTCCAGTCCCACCTGCTTCCGAAACCAAGCCTGAACTGAAATGATTTGGCTTGTATACGTTCAAACAGTGGTTCTGATCACGTTAGGAAGGGGAGGCAGGCGAAAATGAGTGAGGATAAATTGTAAATGAAGATGGTTCATTGCGGCCCAAAAAATGCTCTGTAGTGGATCAACGCCGAACCATCGATAGTAACCTTGAGAGCAGGCCTTGTGTATTCTAGTTTTCACTGTGCACATTGGTCCGCTGAAGATGGCCTTTGGGCTCGTCGCGGTTGCGTACATATTAGCTCTTATTATTACCATAGCGTTGATATTCCTAACTATATTCCACGTACGTCCCATTCCACAGATTCTTGTATTTGTGTAGGTAATTTCCTTTGATGAATTGAAAACCGACTACAAAAATCCTGTGGACCAGTGCAAAAGTTTGAATCCTGTAGGTTTCACGATCTGAGGTGTTTGATTCTCACAGCTGGTCCTACCAGAGTATATCTTACACGGCGTGTATACAATGTTGTTTATAGTGACTTTTCAAGTCGGTTCCGTAATTCTCAATTTACCTTTGCTCGCATACCACGTTTACCGGTGAGCATCATTTACTTTACTCTAATCCTTAGTTATATGCACCGTCCCGTTATACGAGGTCCTGGTCTGTATGACCCAACTACCATAATGAATACGGAAGAGCTCAATAAAGCTATGAGCGAAGGTTGGGTTAAATTGGCGTTCTATATCATTTCGTTCTTCTATTACTTATATGGGTATGTTTCGGTGCCATTCCTAGCCATTCGTACAGCATGATATACACTTTAGTAACGGAATAAGATGGCTGACTCGTAATTTGAACAATTACTTCATGAGGTTGAAACTGACCCACTGACGCCGTTGATGTCTACTGTAATCTCATCCGCCTATTGTTTGTATCACAACATATTTTCAATAAATACCCGGACATACTGTTTCGTTTTGTTTTTAATCAATGTGGGGAGATACTACTTGTTATATTTTTCAGAATGTCACTTCTCTGTGCGTTATCGAACGAAGTCCCTGAACATCCTGTAATCAGTCCTAGATCGGGACATATTTTTGAGAGACGATTGATCGAAAAATATTTGCAAGAAAATGGTACGGACCCTATAGACCAACAACCGCTTGCTCCTGAGGAGCTAATTGAATTAAAAACCTCTCAGTTCGTTCGACCGAAGCCTCCTTCTGCAACGTCAATTCCCGCCATACTCAAGACGTTACAGGCATGCCAGTTTGTTAGTTGGTCCTGACTTCATTTTATAGGATGAATGGGATGCCGTCATGCTACAGTCATTTACATTGCGTCAACAGCTGCAGACAGCCCGCCAGGAGCTATCACATGCCCTATACCAACATGATGCAGCCTGCCGTGTTATCGCTCGGTAGGTTGATTTTTCTTGTGGCTTTACATTCGCAAATATTCGCATGCCTATTTGTTATTTCTGATTTCGACAGTAGAAGTTCCAAATAGACTTGGGTTTGATTGTTCTTGCCTTCAGTTCAGGCTGTCTCCCACCTAATGTTTGTGTTACGGCAATCGCGGTGAGATGTTTTACTTCTTCAGCCAGTTGCCACATGCGGATCAGGTTTAGTGTTACTTATGATTTCATTCTAAAAGACGAATTTCTTACCGGATGCTTCATAGTCGTACTTCGTGTTATATGTACAATTCTCTGCATGCCCATGCATGGTAGTTTCCTACTTCTTTTGTCAGGTTTTGGATCTCGTTTTCAAAA
Organism: Paragonimus westermani; assembly: GCA_008508345.1. Classification (NCBI taxonomy): domain Eukaryota; kingdom Metazoa; phylum Platyhelminthes; class Trematoda; order Plagiorchiida; family Troglotrematidae; genus Paragonimus; species Paragonimus westermani. The sequence goes on from QNGE01004337.1 coordinate 21,330, forward strand.
GTTAAGTGTAATTACCAATTTTGGATGAGCAGGTCCTGATGGTGTGAACGTGCACCAGTAATGAAACCGTTTCGGTATATCTGGAAGTTTCCCAAAGTTGTTCAGTGTCATCGGAATTATTGGTAGCATTGGGTGGATGCCATTCGCGTTTTCCACGTGACCGGCTTGTTTTCAACTATCTGCACCGGTTAATGGAACTTTCCACAGAACACCGTTGTTGGTAATTTTCCGGTTTTGTCAGTGTCCCTTGGCTGCGAACATTTGTATATACCTAGATCCGAATTCGTCGTCAGGTAACTTACCGGGACCAGCTCTAGCTGTTTGCCGTTCAATAATGGGCTTGAACCCATTTCCCCTTAAATATTCTCGTTTAGATAGATACTTGTTTACCTGAGCCACATGGCGACAGACACCCCACTATGTAAAAAAGAGAGCCGCTCTTTGCCCCGTTATATGCCTTTAAAACTCCCCCGAAGAATCTCAGCGGCAATGATCAGAAAAGGTCTTGCGAATCAGGACGCTGTTCGTTCACTCTTGGGAATACTAGCATTTGGTCCCAACCAGGGTTTCCGTACATGTACAACAGTCAGCGAAGTATGGAGATGACTCCGATCACACTGAAATCGTGGAGTGCTGTGGGTCTTTGTGGATTGAATTCAGTTTTGTAGGGCAGACTTTTCTTTAATCGTGCTTTTTCGTTATCGCATATTTTAACTGTCACTCTGTAACCCAAAATTTGTTGAAAAAGGATCGCTATTCGTCGTTTGTTGACGTGCCATCTGCGCTGAACAGTGTGCAGCGATGCCTAGCCAGCGTTTTCGTCATCTCGGTTGTCGGTCACGGTCTTAGTATCCTAGTCGTGTTACTGTTTTGCTTTGTTGATGCATTCAGATCTACAGCAAGCTGCTGGAAATTTGTGTATTATTTTCTACCGTTATGAACAGTACGCCACTGGTCATTACTGTATGCTTTAAAATCAGTGTGTTGTGTTTTGAGGACACCTTTTCCAGCCACATTCTTCGCTGCTCACAATTTGACAGTGTTGCAACTATTAGAACAGTCCTAGTAAGTAATGTTTTGTACTACCCCATGGGCGTAACTACTTTTCTTTTGAAACAGTTGGTTCCCTTGAACAGTTTGAACAAAGCTGTTAGAACACGATAAGTGGTAGATGCAAGCATTTCGTATTGACTCATCAGTACCAAATTTACAATAACATGGATGGGCTTTTTTATGACAAACGAATTGAGGGGTGGATATTCAATAGGCGGGTTAGGATAGGTCATTAAGTCCAGGGACGGGTCAAGTTCACGAACAGTTGTTTCTGAACACAGCGAGCTGGTTTGATTCGATTAATTGTAACGGCTTCGGCAAACCGTAAGAATCTCGGGTTAGAGGGTTGACTGACATGATTGCACGTGATGGGACCGGAGTCCTAATCGGTCCAACTTTAAGTTACTGCATCATGCACATGTGACCTCCACGTTAATCTGGTAGTATTAGTAGTAGTAATCAGGGTTAGCAGCAGAGGCATAGATAGTGGAAGAAGCTCATAGTTGTTACATATGATATTACTGCAGTGACCAGAAAAACAGAGCGACTAGAAAAGTTACACATCTTTTGAAAATAATCTCTTATTCGTGCGAGCTCCGTTATGGCACATTTTACACTTGGGACGTGAGTGTTCGACTTCGGCCTCAGAACAAGCGAGGGGCATTAGAAGTGGTCATCAAAGTTGCAATAGGTTCCTTTGCTTGAGCAAAACTTTGAACTGTAGTTACAAATGCCGGTTTTCTAATGCCGCCTGGAATTGAGGGTTTGTTTATGTGCTAGTTCCAAAGTAACTAATCGTTCAGATGCATTCTCAGGATTTGGGAAGTTTTGTCCTAGAATCCGTTGACGAAATCCGTGCGACCGTAGATGGCTGCTAAATGCATCTTGGGTGGCATCATCATGGTTTTGCTGTGTATTAAGTGCATAAAAGTGACAAGGGTTTGAATTTATGTGTAAATTGGTTCGGTCTTTGCTTCGTTTGTTTACTTGCCAGAAGTAAGTGTCTGGTAAGCGTATCGTTTTTCAAATGTCTATGGAGCGTTTTCAACGTTGCGGTTTCAATTTCGAAAGGTTTGCCCTCACCGACTTAATTGTTGGCAGGCAGGGCAAAATACTTAATTGTTCAAGGTGTACAATTTCATTGATTCAAGAAATGAACTGGAATGATGTAAGGTTGCATGTCGTTGTGTGTATTAGTTTGAAGCGAAAGACGAAGCGGGACCAGCTTCGACTAGTTCAGTTCACGAGTAACAGTTCTACAACTTTTTGTATGGATCAAATTGTAATTTCACCGGTTCATATTGAAATGAACCGCCCAGGATGAGGAATGTTTCATGTACCCTGAGAAATGTGTCACTAAATACAAGAAATCCGTTGGTTCACTTGCACGCTAAACAGTGAGGTAGCGTAAAACAGCCGCTATGCGACAATAATGAGTCTCGTTAGTTAGGAAGGAATAATGGACACTTTCCTGTTGCAGCAAACTTATCCATAAACTATTGCTTATTACCATAGTTTTGCCGCAGGGTGTGTATGACCTCAAAATGTACTCGTTCATTTCAAATGATTGTCTCACAGACTAACCAAGGAGGTCACTGCTGCTCGAGAAGCACTTGCAACCTTAAAGCCCCAAGCTGGCATCATTACCTCGGGCCAAACAGCCGGTGCCACCGCTCCGACGGCAATGGCTGCTGCTTCCGGTGGACAACAGGTGGCTGATACAACTAGTGATACCGCAGTCACAGACTCCAATCAGGTAGGTAATCACTCTTTTCATTTGTCTATCAGAACTACTGCAGGCTTTCTTTCAGTTGCTCCTCATTAATCGGCAAATTCTTCCTTGGTTGCAGTACTGGTCGCCTCTAGACTGTAACATAGACTTTCTGGCTTGACCGACAGGATGAGATAAGTTTCACTTTCAACTTGCCGGTTGCTACATACGTAACACGTAATTGTCATAAAGTGACAAACGCATCACAGCAGGTGAGAGAAGACACTGTGGAGGGCAAACAGCAGTGTAGAGGGAGAACAAGTAAAATCGATACACACAGAGGTTCGCAACATTAACGCCATATCAGGTAGCGTACTCCACCAAGGGTGTTCATTATCCTTCGGACCGCGAGCAGAAAAATGGGAAGGTCCTCCCGAAGCAAGCTCCAGAGTGAGCGCCTTCGTGCCTCGAACCCAAGTCTTGCGTCGACTATTCGGCTGCTGTTTCCAACCTAACCCATCACTCGCAAACAAGGCGCGAAACGACAATCGTTGCGTCGGCGTTCGTAGGATTCGGCCAAGCCAACGAAGTCCATGAGACGAGATCATTGCGCCCAGGGATCCACAGCGTCTACTCGTCCGAAAGACACTTCGTCAAGCTTCGTTGTTGCTGACACGGTGTTCCCACCACATGCCGCTAGTGTTTAGGAGATAACAATGGTCGGGAGTGGACACTGTGAATATCCTCCACGCAAGTCGACTGGGTCTGGGAACCGTACACTAGGACTGCCCTTACAGTGACATTGTGTACTCGGCCTCTCGCAGAAAGACGGATATCATGCCGACACCACAGAAAACGTGTCAGAGGAGGCTATCTGAGCCTTAGTTGCATGATTTGTGGTCTCATCAGACATTCTGTCATCGTTGACACAGCTCTGGAGATACATGAGCTTCTCAACCACTTTCAACTGCTCACCACCAGGGGTGAGAGCACGTGCAGAGTCCTGCCATTTTTGCGACAGCACTCTGGGCGTAGTAGTTGCAACGGCCATATCAAGCTGATGAACTGAGTCCCCCAATCTGTCTAAAGTGTTCTGGGCTCCATGTGAGCCCTCGCAGATTGGGGCGATGTTGTCTGCATGTTCGGTGTTTTGAAGTCGAATGTCTGGGAGGAATTCTGCGTCATCCTATTCGTGTAATGAATGGGGACGTAGACTGGATGCAAGTGCACTGATTAGTGTAGGGCGCGTAATTGCCCGCCGGTTTGTCGTTGATTTATATGACCTCCCGCTAAGGCGCAGAGCAAAAGTAACACCTAATAGTGCATGATGTTAATCCACGCAGGTGCTCCAGAGTAACTTATGCACTCCGAAATGGCCGCACCGCCGGTAACTGATGAACCTTTCTTCATGGTTGATTCATCACTATCAGACTGTTGTTAACATAAAGCTGCCACAAACGTCCACTATTTTCCATCTGAAGAGTGCAGGCCACCTCGGTCGCCCTCTTAAATCACTTAGCGTACCTACTTGGGCGTTCAACTCTCCATGTAGTACTTCAACGTCCGTGCGCCGCGTGCTGTGTAGAATGTGAGTGAAATGATGGGGAAAGTCATCTTTGACTGAGTCTAGACTGCAGTATGTGGGAGCATATACTGGAAGAGTATGCATATAGACTTTGTGGTGGGCGCCTCTCAATGTTATGACCGTACCATTGAGCATCAAAGCGCAAAGACGGCTGTCACCGAGCATCCAGTCTGTCAGTGATTTCACTGTGTATGCGCTTTGGGAAATTCCAACACCGACTTGGCCACATAAACGGGGATTGCATACNAGCTGCCACAAACGTCCACTATTTTCCATCTGAAGAGTGCAGGCCACCTCGGTCGCCCTCTTAAATCACTTAGCGTACCTACTTGGGCGTTCAACTCTCCATGTAGTACTTCAACGTCCGTGCGCCGCGTGCTGTGTAGAATGTGAGTGAAATGATGGGGAAAGTCATCTTTGACTGAGTCTAGACTGCAGTATGTGGGAGCATATACTGGAAGAGTATGCATATAGACTTTGTGGTGGGCGCCTCTCAATGTTATGACCGTACCATTGAGCATCAAAGCGCAAAGACGGCTGTCACCGAGCATCCAGTCTGTCAGTGATTTCACTGTGTATGCGCTTTGGGAAATTCCAACACCGACTTGGCCACATAAACGGGGATTGCATACACTTAGTAAAGCGTCTGACGGGGATTGAAGTTATGTCACTGCACTTAAATGCTGAGACCATGTTTCAAGATTGGCGAATCTTCAAAGTACGCGCAGAGCTGCCTGTTGACTTGCCTGCATAAGCTTTCGAGCGTTGAAGTTTGCATGTTTAAGCTCGGTCAGCGGGGCAAGTAGCGTTGGTTAAGCAAGAGTATCGACTTGGTGCTTAGTACATCATTTTTCCTGAATTCCATCACGGACAGCATGCACTGAACGTCTGTTGTATGTCTGCGAGCGAGGTTGGAGTGTCACCAAGTAGTTGTTTGACAAACAGTTGAAAACAGACTGATTTGTTCGTTTTAGTGGAATGTGTTATTGAAGCGGAGCCGGGCGCTGACCCCTCGGGACTTAAGTGGGTTTTCGACATCGTGTGTTCCGCGTTCAAGCATACTCTTCGGGCTGTATGTTTGTGGTGTTGTCCAGATGCTTCACTCACCCAATTTTTGGTTTTTCCAAAACACACCCATGACTCATTAGCACTTGGAAACCAGCGAATCCGATCATATGGCTCTTTGGTGCACCACACTCATCCAGGATGCTCATCATACCATTTTAAGCTACACGTGATGACAGCTGGATTTTTCGAAAGTTCGTCGTATTGGTAGCTGACTATCTTGTTCAAGTCTCTTCTAAGGATGTTCATAACTCGAAAAATTTTCAGCGAGGACAGTCGATGGTCAGCAAGTAGTTTTTACAATTTCCGAGTGGTATTTTTGACAACGCAAGTTCTTCAGCACATCTTTCGCACACGCTGAGGACAACTGGAACGAAATTTGCCGATTCACCTAAGTGATCACCTAATGGCTATTAACTTGGTTGCCGTCGTACACGTTGACTTTTGTCTCCTCAGATCTTCATCACAAAAGAGCTTTGAGAAGAGCTTTCTATGACGAGACCGAGCTCATCACGTGACAATATGCGGTGTAGCTGGTGGGGCTTGGTAACAAAAACGTTAAGAGCTCAACTTAATTTGGGAGAAATGGGCGCGATGTTTTCCACTCCCCTTGCTTTCCTGGTGCATCTGGGGACAGTATCTTAGACAGCCTTTGAGTAATCATCGGTCCGTACGGCGTAATTTTTGCACCTCCAGACTGTCTAAGACTATTTCGCGACCGAGCTAAACAGCCGTAAACCCTATGCTTCTCAACTTTACGTGACAGATGTTTCGAGTGACGTCACCAGCCGTCATTTTTTTACATGTCTGGACACAGGGTTGGGTGGCGCAACACGAGACTATCAATGGCGATCGAAAGGTAGAGCTGCCAGTGTGTCCTCACCTCTGAAACAAGTCAGGACATACAGAGTTATGTGATTTCAGCGTTCATTGACCAGGAGCGGATCGTGTCCATGCTTTGGAAAACCATTTCATGTGCTTCACGATCGCCATTCGGTTTCACAGGACTTTTATTTTATGCCGTTCTTGGTGTCATTGTAGTATATCTGAACTTACTGTTCAGGCCTGTTTCCTTTGAGTTTAATCGTCTTGCATTAAATGGCCTGTGTAAAATGGCTGTAGTGGTAATAAAGTATCTGCTACCATTCAAACAGTGCGACTAGCGCTCTTTTATCTATGCTTGACAGCAACCTGGCGAACGTTTTAAGTGTCGTTCATTTGGCTGTTAAATGTGGCAGTGGTTTATCTTGTTTTGCTTTATAAAGCACGAAGGCCTGGTTGCTCCATGCATAATTAACGCAGTCAATGTCTCCGAAACGTTGCTCTTGCTCCGGTGATATACGTAGTTTGGTGATGATAAAGTTATTACGCTTTTTGCATGAATTCTGAAATAAACTAATCACAAAGCCACTCAGTATCGGTTGATTTCGGTGGCTTAAATGCGTACCAAGCCGTCTACCAGACCACTGTGACCACGTAATCTTGATAAAGAATTTGTGGGAGCTGTTGACCGCTTCGCATACTGGGCAAGTTGTGTCATCGGTGACGGATACGTTTAAAGTGAAGCATACCTGTGTATATTTTGAGCTTCGGCGGTTTTCCCTAACCCATGTCACGTTTGACGTCAGTGTGTTCCTCGATTTCCTTTTAGTCACGTCCATAGAGGGTGATCGGGGGAGCGTGTGATTGCTCAAGATTGTGGGCTTGGACTCTCTCGAATTAGTTGACCTTTGCCCCCTGCATTGTGCCCCACGCGTCGGATGGTACGAACGAGACAACGCCGCGGTTGGGGAGCGGATACTTGTCCAGAAGGATAAGGCGTGCTCATTTGAATAGTCTTTTGGAATGCGCGTACCTTGGTGGTTAGGCTGTGTACCAAAGATCCCAATTAGCCGTTTGTCACACCGGGATCGCTTCAGCAATGTAGCAGCCGAGATGCGTAGCTGTAAGGTGGGTAGGTGATGATCTGATGTGGAAAAATGAAGTCATTCGTGTACAACGGCTGAGCCTGACGTGAAGGCACTGTAAATCGTGCTGCTGATTAGCGTACTAGTGATGTGGAATGACCCACAGAAAGGAAATTACTGAAAACAATGAAAACCGATAAGGCAAAATTAAGAGGAAAAACTGATAGTGGTATGAATGCAGGTAGGCTGTCTTCCGCAGCTCGTTGCCATCTCGGATGGCGTTCCCAGTCAGCGATCTGAGTAGCCGCAATGACCCTAGCCCAGCAGGCGACTCCTATCCGTTTTACTCAATGGAACAATGAGGTCTCCATATTTCCCGATTACCTTGTTGCTTGACCATCGCAGTTTTACCCAACCATTGGTGATCTCAGTACATAACGCCTGGTGCACTAAGTGTTCAGCTGAAATGTGGAGCGTGTAACCCAGCCACCGCAAACTGCGACCTGATTATTTGGTCAACTTGTCGCTAATCCTGGAACACACGCTGTTGAACCGTCGCATTACTCACGCGATCATCTCACTTGGTGCTACTAGCTAGTTGGCGGAGACACCGATGACCAAACAACAAGTCTTTTGGTATTTTCATCGCGATCAGGCCACCTTTCCGAATAATGGAGCAAAACAGAATGTTATGTATTGTTCCCTTTAATGACAACCGAACGTCTTATCGACGCTACAAATAACGCAGGGTGTCGAAAGCAGTACCTGACTTTGGTATCCTCCCTTATTTATCATCAGGGCGGTTTCGTGTATAGCACCCTTGTGACCCGGAGTATGTGGCTGGGGATGCGCGGAGGATGGTTACATTCAGGTTCAGTGACCTGGTTGTCGTCTTTTCCGAAACCGTTTTATCGTGTTAGTGCAATTAGCAAATATGGTCTGAAAACCGCAAGAGTACCGTCTTATTTTCATTAACAGTTCGTTTTGCTTGCTATGTTTAGACACCCTGAGGTTGGATGTTCCCATCCAGACGGGATTTTCAAGTTATGGGACTCTGTTCGTCTTATTTTTGCGTACAAACCAAGGGTTGTTTTTTCTTTGGATACTAGACACTTGGGCTATCGAAGTATCGTTTTTGTAAATTTTGGTTGTGTTACACCTGATCACGAAATTATTTGAATATACATGCTACCATTTGATAACGTAACGTGAAGACAAGTACCGGTGGTCTTAGATACGCTGGATTTATTTATCTGTCGGGAAGAATGCGTGCTGTTTGGACAGATAGGAATCACATTGTCCTTTGTTACAGTCTTCCATGCTTTTGCCTTCTTATTAATTTGTATTTATTCGAGCTATTTTTTTCCGTTTTCTATAGGCTGTTGTCCAACGCTGAGGTGTGGTATATAGGATTAGAACAAACACGGAGCTACGTGCAGTCAACGAATTAAAATGAACCGAAACCACTCAACATATCCGCCATTTTTACCTTTCTTTGAGCAACGTAACTGAACTTAGGTGTGATCGGCAAATGTCACAGGGTACTGCGCGTCCATTTGGTCCATAAACTTAGCGGGTGTTTCGACTATTCCTGTGGGTCATTTGTGGTCGTTTGTATGACATACCGTATTACTTTGTTTGAGAGTTGGTACGTTTGTTGCTCAGGATGTTCCGGGATCCAGAAAACTCAAACTACCCACTGTTACCATTTCCACTTTCTGTTTTATTTGCATCAGTTACAAGAAGAAATCGGTATGTCGGACACCGTGATCACCTTACTACAAGACCGAGCAAGTCAACTGACTGCGGAACGAAAAAGGCGTGGTAAGACAGTACCTGAGGGCTTGGCAAAGTCGCGCAGCATCTCTGAATATCAACAAATTGCCAGTCATGTAGGGTTGCATTCTGCCAGTATGCCAGGTATACTTTCTGTGGATATCAGTAAAGCGTCGTCCGATCGCATTGTCACAGGCGGAAACGACAAAAATGCGGTAGTGTTCAACCTATCCTCGGCACAGGTTAGTTCGATACATTGGTTGCATTGTTTGTTGTGGAATTTTCTTTGTCGAATTTCGGTCCTGTTAGCGGCGATGTCTGTCTACCACTACAAATGACAGGGGCATGATGTTAAAGACGATCGCAGTTTTTTTGCTCATTGTAACCGCAAACGAACCTTGTTTCCTAGCTCATTGTATTCTTTAATGTAATTTTGGACTAATGAGTGGTGTGACAGATTTATGATTTTAGATGAGACCCAGTTGTGAAAAGTTAGGGCTTTGGCTAGATCCGAACCAGCGACAGACACAGCGTGAATCAACGTGGCAAACGCTCTACAACCTGAGCTACGAAACCACACCAAGAGCTCAGAAATTTCACATTTAGACTCTGTTACGCACTTATCCCACTGTCTCATATGGAATTCATCAAATAGCCCAAGGGATCGACGGCCCCGGCAGGATTTCTCACAGTTCACGCTGGAATCCACCAACGCCATTGTTGAGATCAGCTGGTAGAGCGCTTGCCGCTTTGTTGCTCACTGTGTCTGTTCAGCCAAAGCCCTGACTTTTCACAATTGGGTCTCATCTATAGTTATGGACTGGTTATTCCTATAATATGCACCGTTTTCATTCTTGATGGTTAAATGGTGGCGATATCTTAACGAATTCATGATGTGTGTCCAAATGTTTCCGTTGTACATCTTCCAAAATGCGCCGAATCGAACACGAAATGGAAGTGCGCTTGACGAAATCCGAATTTTTAACCTTGTGAAAGAAAAAACGAAAGCCTTGTTCCCAAGGATTACGCGATTGGTTGCTCCTAAGTTAACCCAAGAGATGAGTGCAGAAAGCCACTTTGTTCCGCTCCAAAACGTGTCACAGTGAGGAAAATACAGTGTATGTGGTGTATGGTGACTTGTAAAATTTCTCTGATCAGAACATCGAGGGACAGTTGCGGTGGTTAAAGTCACTAAGACACCAACGTGCATAACGGGGTAAAAGTTAAGCAGGTAAAAAAGCGAGGATTACTGCTGGTTTGTTCTGGGGTTTCCTTTCCATTCTGGGGCAAAATCGTTTCCTGGAGGAAGGAGATGGTTTTGGACGGAAAACGTGTGGTTCATTAACATTCACTCCAAGTGTTTCCGTTCCAGCTTGAACAGTCGAAACGTTTTTTTTTACACAGTGGATTTGGTTGGTGTTATCCGTATCCTTGTTAGGCTGTCTCGATAACTGAAACAAAAAACGCTCCTTTTTGTGTATCACCGCGTACGACTCACATTGCAGCACTAGCAATTTTAGCCACATTCGATCTAGTGTAAACCGGACGGCTGACATCCAGTTGGCCCAGACTAGTTGACCAACCGGAAGGCTATAATAAGATCCGTTTTTCAGAGACCAAAGACCGAGACTGTGTTATGATGAGGTGTGCGCTAGAAATTTAAGCAAGTAATATGAACGTAGGCCAAGGGTAAACGGGAGGCCTGACTTCGATAATTATCATTTTGATTGGTGAAACCATGACAGTCGCCTTGGAATGATAGCCGCGGGAGCAATTCGTACGCTTGGTAAGAGGCCAATATAGTTTGTTCATGATTGGACAGGTAAGGTCGGCCAGAAAGGCATCGAGTGGCTGTCTTTTTGCCAATTTCCTCACGGCTTCGGTGATGTGCTACCAATCGAAGATAACTAATACATTCCTCATCACACCCGCCATATCGCTACGCGACCAACCACTCTGATGCTTCCTCTGTTTGCTACACAGCGCGTGACCAAGCGACGACGTGGTCATAGGCTATGAAAACCTTGACCGTTACACTCATAGGATTGTATGTCGCACTACTGACCGCGTAGGAGTGCTTAGGCAGTGAGGCACGATCCTATGGGCATACAGCAGAACTATTTTTATAGTTGCGGCACTGCTGTTTTCCGTCCGTCACGGTGAGACTGTACCTTGACGTGGTGTGACGGCTTGCGCATCTCGATGACCTTTTGGGCTAAACTGGACAGATTTACTCATACCAGGCAGGCCAACAGGTAGAGGTCTGACAAACCACAGTCTCCTCGTCCTCCAGGTTGGGGGTTGGAAGATGGTTGGCATCTCTTCCTGAAAAACGTACCA
>QNGE01004337.1:46556-63589 GCA_008508345.1 Paragonimus westermani
TCCCCTCGAGTTGGGGTCACTCGATAATAGTTCCTATATTCAAGAAAGGTATAAGGGGCTCTTGTGAAAACCACAGAGGAATTAGTTTGACCCCAGTCATTTTTAGGGTTCTGGCATCCATTATACTTCGCCGACTCACCGCAGCTCGTGAGGTAAACATTAGGGAAGAACAGGCAGGGTTTCGCCCCGGGCGGGGATGTGTAGATCACATTTTCACTCTTCGTCAAATTCTGGAGCAGCGCCATGTGTACCGCTGGCCAAAAATAGCCATATTTCTTGACCATAAAGGTGCGTTCGATTCGGTGGATCGATCTACACTTTTAGAGTCGCTCAAACGCAGAGGTGTGCCGACTAACTACATAATTATATTGTCGACACTTTATTCCCATACTTTAGCTCGGATTAGTGTTTACGGTGAACTGTCTGACAGTTTCAGCACCATGAGTATGTGATGGCTGTCCGCTGTCATCGTTTTTGCTCAATTTCGTCATAGACGATATAATGTAGGGTTGTCTGCGGTACTCACAAGTTGCCGGCGTGGACCTCCAATCTGGTGACTGATGTTGATTATGCTGACGACAAGGTGTTGCTGTTTGACAACTTCCAAGCAGCACAAGCAATGCTAGACGCTATTTCGCGTTCTGCAAAATATTTCGGAATGCGCTTCGCAGCCTCAAAATGCAAAGTGGTTCTGCAGGATTGCTCTGACCACGTAGATTTGATGTTAGATAATGTAGTCATGGAGGTTGACCGGTTTGTATGTCTGAGAAGCTGCATCAGCGGCGGTGTAGGGAATGAAATAGAAGCGCGTATCTCTAAGGGGAGGGCGGTACTCGCTAATTTGAAGCATCTCTGGCGACAAAGTGGTATTTCTCTGAAGCTTAAGGATCGCTTGCATCGGACAACAGTGAGGGCTGTATTACTATGCAGCAGCGAAACCTGACCGCACGCTCAGGGTAGAAGACGTGAACCGTCTTCAAGTATTTGACCATCGATGTCTGCGTTCAGTCGCTCATATCGGGCAGCACCAGGGTGTAAGTAACGAAGAGGTTAGAAAGTGGGTGTTTGATAGTGACTGTCAAACGATTTTTTCTTGTTTAATCTCTACGTTTGTAAAGGCTTAAATAGTTAGATCATGTATTAAGGATGCCAGCTAGTCGTCTTCCACACCAAGCAGCACTGTTCGCTGACACTGCGACAGACTGGTGTGAGGTGGACAGATAATGACCTGGCGTAGAGAAATGAAGTCGTTTACCAAGGGGTTGGTCACTGTAGATCGAGTTCGACTCCCGGGCTGGGGCCCTCGCGACTCAGAGTCGGTGACTGGAGATTTTAGGTGAAATGGCAGCTAATCGAACTCAATGGCTTGAACGTTGTTTGGCCGAGTTGTCGTGGAGCACTGAAAACCGTAAGGAAGCTGATGACGCCTTACTCTCACTTGCAGCCCGGTTGTTTGTTCGCACGGTGTAGGCACCTCGTTTTTGAATGTATGAATATAGACGTAGTTATTTTCATTAATTGGGTCCCCTCCCGTCCCCTTTTCCCTCCTCTCTACCTATATAGGGTTTGCTTTCTCTTCATGGTTGTTTGGCAGTAAATCATTAGTGTGAACCACTGATGTGTTGTCTTTGATGATGATTACCTGCTTTTGGATTTTGCAACTGACCGATTACTCATAGCTTGATATAGGTGCCATCTCGTTGGTCTGTATGGATTCACTGGACAACTGCTTCGTCTGGTCTAGTGTTATATAGTGGCAAATTCCTTGCGAAGTAACTGAGAAATATAGCTACTGTAAAAACAGCAACGAAGACAAAGATTGCGACAAACCTATTTGAAATTTAGTATTCATCTTCAGCGGATTATTGTTCATTACGTGGCGTAACTTCACTTACTTGGAAAAATCTGAATCATGGCGTTTAGATAAAATTAAAGTAACGTGATTGCTCTTGTCATACGCAGTCATACGGCATCCGTACTTTCTAAGTCAGTTTACCTCTGTGTATAAGCTGACTCGACAGACGTACTGTTATCCTTTGTTGATCCTATATAAAACAGTTACCTACATAGCGGCACCTGTTCTAACTTGAAAGTGCTCTTACCTCTGTGACTGTTCCACTAGGCTTAAAAGTGCCCCCGCGTTAACTTAAATATAACTAATAAAGCGATGCATAGTTGTTTTCAAACGACTGGCTTATCGCAACTTTAAAAAAAATACTGTAACGAGCACCATCTTATGTATAGTATATAAAGCCGGGATACTAAACACAAAAACAAATCATGACGTGTAAATAGTTCACAGCTACTTTACATTTGATATGAGGACCCAGTTATAACTCATTAACCAGTCCCACCCAGAGCAACTTCGGTGCATGTGACAAATGGCGAACCGAGAGAGATGGTTGCGAGCAACATTTGGATAATAATGTTAGTTTTTCTACTTGAAAATGCAGATAATAGGATAGGGTTTATCACAAGAAGCAATCAGAGTTCACGGGTCTTCAATTGGGTCATCATTTCTCCAAGACTCCTCCACTATTTCTCGAACTCGTTGCTCATATTGTCTTTTGTCTTCCTCAAAGAGTTCAGCGGCGGCCGTATTGGCTGGTGAATTAGGGTTTGGATCACCTAGCAAAGACTGTAACGAGGTGAGGATAGCACCGATATTGTAGGAGGAGGACCACATGTTTTGCAATATGTCCAAACAAATACTGCCATCTGCGTAGACGTTTGGATGGAACATTTTCGATACAAAGCGCACGGTGGGTGGAACGTTTGGATAGTTTTCAGTGAACTCCATGGTTAGCTTGAATATGCCATCAGCAAATTGCGTTCCGTCCGCCCCCAGAATGACCGCTTTCCATTTGAGAATATTATCATCTAAAGGGACTGCATAAACACCAGGTGGCGGGTCTAGCTGAATTTTGCGGAAGTCATTCATTAAACGACGTCTAGCCTTAGTAGACATGAAGCTAAAATACAAAAGTGCATTTTGAAAAAAAAGGAGAAATCGGTCCGTTTTTGAAGAATACCATAAAATGTCACAAGAGCTTAGAAATCCTCCAGACTTCAATTTGACAGTCAACTGTAAGCTTATCACTAGTGAATTGCAGGGGATCGTTGTTTACATAAAGTAAGTCTAATAACTGACGTTTATATAAAATCAAAATTCCCTACAACTCACGAGTAATCGAAATATCGCTCAACAAGCTTGACAATTTATGTGAGAAGTTCTAGTCGTGAGGTCCTTGATTAGAGTTAACGGGACAGTTGTGTCCACTCTTGATATGGTCGGGCAATCCGAGCACCATTCGCAGGCAAATGTGACTGAGTGTTCGTATATGGTAATTCAAACATGTCTAGTCTGAAGGCAATGGCGCAGCGGTTCACACGGTTTCCTCAACAAAGCATACCCGGAGTTCTAATCCCGGCCGTGGCAAAGATGTAAACTTTGACGGACCCTGTTGATAAGTTACTTCTATACAAAAGTGTAAGCGCACGTAAGTAGAGGGTTTCCAGCAGAAGGCAATTTATGAACCTCTTCCAAAGCTTTATCTTGTGAAGAAACAACTACACGGGTGGGATGTGTGTACGATGACAGTTATGGGGAAACTTTGTTATTTATCATCCGCATATAAATGGCTCAGAATATACCGTAACGTACATGTCACAGCCTGATTACGCGCAATCTCTTGTAATGTCTTAGTGAATCACGAGGCACGGACCCTGGAGGACAACCACGGATTACAATTTGCAGCCCACAAGTAATTGTCTGTGTTCCTTGCCAAACCACCCGCTGGGCATTTAGCGTCCTGCTTCAGCGAACTGATGGGCTCCGCGAATAGTGCATTACGCGCAGACAAATGAACTGGCCATGCAATCACCAGAAAGCATGCTTTTCTTGTTCTAAGTGGCCTAATTTGCTCGGCGTTCACAACACAGATCCATCTAACCTGCTCGATACCTATCGCTGACGTCATCCGAGGCACGGTAGTGAACGCAGATATTCACACAAGTATGTCTAACCGGCAACAGCTACGTTTCGTGACCCTAGGATGAAACTCTTATGACTGTGGTTCGATGAATGTGAGTCAAGTTGAAGAGACTTACTTTCTGGACAGAGTTGGTACACATTGTCACAAATTTATAAGCATGTGTACCGTTGAAAGATATCCGCAACAAATTTAGTACGGATGAAATTGAACAGTTTGGGCGTCGTCTTTAACATGTTATTGATAAACCGATTGAGAATAACAACGTTACGTTTTAACCACCTCGGGTGGCCTTCCTCATGAGTGTTGTAATCGAAGTCACATTGACAGAGGAACAGAGGTCACATGGGATTTGCCGTGGTTAGGTCAACTTGTGCTGCATCTGACCGGATTGGTTTAATCCTTTGCCCATTAAGTGGGGGTGGGACGGATGTAGATAAGACGCGTCCGTGTCTGGTGCTGTTTATCCATCTACGCCACACTGCAGACAGAGGTTTGCTATCATTGCGATTAACACAAGCGTGCTGTGTGTAAATGGTGAGAGCTTCAGCACAGCACCTCTTCGTATAGGAAGTTAGACCCTTGTGAATCACTCGAGCTTGATCAAAACCTACGTTGTGAATCTCTGACAGTTCATGTAGTGCATGTTGCCGAACACAAGAGGTACAGGAAGTTTCCTCCTAAACACGCCTGTCAACTTCAGAAGGTAGGTTTTGATCAAGCTCGAGTGATTCACAAGGGTCTAACTTCCTATACGAAGAGGTGCTGTGCTGAAGCTCTCACCATTTACACACAGCACGCTTGTGTTAATCGCAATGATAGCAAACCTCTGTCTGCAATGTGGCGTAGATGGATAAACAGCACCAGACACGGACGCGTCTTATCTACATCCGTCTCACCCCCACTTAATGGGCAAAGGATTAAACCAATCCGGTCAGATGCAGCACAAGTTGACCTAACCACGGCAAATCCCATGTGACCTCTGTTTCTCTGTCAATATGACTTCGTTTACAACACTCCTGAGGAAGGCCACCCGATGTGGTTGAAACGTAGAGTATTACAACTTGCTCGTAACGTTGTGTTATTTTCAATCGGTTTATCAATATCATGTGCAACATTATTCCTTCCTACCAGAACAGAAGAATCAGTCAACTGCGGCTGAATGCAACAGTGCCTTTGAATATTTACGCATACTTTGAACAAAAATATCACAGCGGAGAAAAAAAGCTTGTGTATGGTAAAAAAGAAAGACATAAACGGAGAGAATAAGTTACACAGGCATCTGTAGGACGAACATAATGTCAGATGGCGTACTCATCCAAAGGTGTCCACTGTCATTTGGATTCCAACCAACAAGCCAACAAAGCCCTACTTCAGACAAGATTCACTGCTGGTGCCACCATAGCCCTCTGGTCAGTAGGTTACTACCAATACCCTAACACCTCACTCGCAAGCAACGGTGTGATGAGCAGCGAGTTGGCGTTAGTAGTATGGCCTTCCTAACGGAGCCTCTGAGATGGGGTCATTATGTTCAGTTGTCCACGGAACCTATTCCACATTAACACCGGAGAGTCTTGTCACTATTGATACGCCTCCCACAACACGGGATTAAGACTTCGAAGACACCGGTGGTCAGAAACGGACACTATGAATGCCCTGAGCGTGAAGTGACCACGTTTCGCAGTCGTACAACGACCGATCTTTCAGCACTATTACATACTGGAATTTTTGTAGAAAGAATGAGATCGTGCTACGAGATACGTTGGAAACGCCTTAGTTATATGCTTTTTGATCTCATCAAACATCCTACTGATGCTGACACAGTTCTTAAGCTGCGTGAACCTCTCAACCACCTCCAACGATTCGCCACCAAAGGTAGCAGAACACGCAGAGTCCTGCACATCTTACAATATTATCTTGCATTCATAAAGTGCAACCATACTGATGCACCAGTTTTTCGGGGTTCATGAACTTTTGTAGTTTAAAGTGATGTCGTAGGTATACCTAAAATCGAAGGCCTGGAAGCCGTTTTGCACCATCATTTTCGCAGTCTGTTAGATACCTTCTAACAACTCGTCTACCACAGAACTGAACAGGAAGGGAGAGGATGGTGGGTGTTGTCATACTCTACCCGATATGATGAAGATCGGCGATACGCTATCAGAGGTTTGACTGCAAGTCGCTTTCAGTGTTTCGATATAGTTATCGGGTCCACTCTTCCTCGACAAACAGTCCCAAGGTACAGCTCGGCCAACCAAACCAAAGACTCCTCTGATGTCTGAAAGGACAACTGTTGTCCCTCTATGTGAATGGCGGAGATCAAGTATCTAGTGGAATGTGGAAACGCGATGAGTGCAGCCATGGCTGAAGTGAAACCCAGCTTGCTCCCCACGGATATGCTATTCACGCGTTTTGCCTGGTCTATGAAATAAAGTGGCGGAAATCGACTTTGAGAAAACAGAAACCAAACTGAACCTTCTGCAATTTGCACACCAGGTGTACGAGCCCTTGAAATTTGAGATGCTAGCCAGATCCGAGTGACTTGGATGCGCAGTTTCTGAAGAAGTGTCGTTGCTCTTTGGCCAAGACTGAACCTCTATCTTTAAAAAGACCGTAGAGACCTCGCCTGGGACGAGTGCACTGTGACGCTTCAGGGACTCTGGTCTCATGCGTTACTCCGGATACTGATGTCGGAGAAACGTGTCAGAATCAAAAAGCACAGGCGGAGTCGGAGGGCATAGCCAATTTCTCCGATAGTCAGCTGAACTGTTTTTGAAAGTGCTCAAACCAGCCTGCTAGGCGCCGTCACCTGTCACGAACGCACTCCCCCGTTGTTGATTATGTCGCTCGCGTCATCCTTGTTCGAGTGAGATGAAGAAGCTTCCGAGTACTCAGTAGCAGCGACTAGTTCTACCTCAAGAGGACGTTCAGTCAACCAAGCCTTAAAATCCTCTCTTAGTCGTTTCCGAAATTCCTTGCAAGTATCCTTATGGACTGAATTGTTCTCGTTGTGGGATGGAATATTTAGGCGGACGTCAAGGAGTTTCAGTGATCGTACACACCTAGTGGTGGACATCTGAACGAGCAGTGCTGCCACAGGAATCAGCGCCACACTCATGCATGTAATGACATATGTGTGTTTCAATGACATCTGCTGGTTGGGGATTTAGGCAATAAGGAAACATACTCACATAAATGTGGGCCGCGTGTATGCCTGCCATTTTACGTACGTCAATTTGTCTTTAATCCGGAAATGACTTCCTATCAAAGCCGAGAATGAATGTGGCACAAAAAGTGCACCACCGGAATCCATAGTGGCGCTCTAGATTCACCTAATCTTGTAGACAGCTGCGCCGCCGGTAACTGATAGTTATGTGACCAGGTGGTGCACTGACGTCTAGAACACCGAATGTAAGTACTCACCAGAACCAGACCGTTATCAGCGTGGAGCTGCCACAAACGTCCACTATTTTCCATCTGAAGAGTGCAAGCCACCTCGGTCGCCCTCTTAAATCACTTAGCGTACCTACTTGGGCGTTCAACTCTCCATGTGGTACTTCAACGTCCGTGCGCGGCGTGCTGCGTAGAATGTGAGTGAAATGATGGGGAAAGTCATTTTTGACTGGGTCTAGACTGCAGTATGTGGGAGCATATACTGGAAGAGTAGGCAGATAGACTTTGTGATGGGCGCCTCTCAATATTGTGACAGTGCCTTCGAGCGTCAAAGCGCAAATACGGCTGTCACCGAGCATCCAGTCTGTCAGTGATTTCACTGTGTATGCGCTTTGGGAAATTCCAACACCGAATTGGCCACATAAACGGGGATTGTATGCACTCAGTGTTATAATATTTTGTTATTTGTTTCATCTTTGAGTTGGTAATCGATTTACGTTTTCCTTCTCAGTTGTCATACTTCAGTTGTTAGACGAATAAAGCCTATCATACGGGGGTCCTACTCTTCTCTTTCTGACTCAAGATTGATCGTTTTTGCCGTCGAATCTGAATAGTCACAGCAATTTATTCGTCTAAACAATTACGTGATGGAACGGATCCTACGCCCTGAGAGGTTTGACGTCGACCCCAACGCACTTAACGCCTATAAAGATTCTGTACATTCACTAATTTCTTGTCGTCTATTGACAGTTTTCATCCCAACAAATTGACTACGTTGATCAATCACATTTCGTCCTCGGTCTATGAATATATATCCGAATGTGATAGTTAGGATGCTGCGGTCTCCATACTACGGGACCTATATGTGAAACCCAAGAATGAAGTATTCACTCGTCATCTGTTAGCGACTTGTAGACAAGAAGATGGACAGACGCTGGACCAAGTTGCACAAAGATTGAGGTCGCCTGCGAAAGACTGTAACTTTATAGCCACTACTACCGAGCAGAATCGAGACGATGCAATTCGAGACGCTTTCATAAGTGGTCTACTGTCTAGCCAGATTCGACAGAGACTTTTGGAACAAAAAATGTTGAATTTTCAGGCTGCTTTCGATCAGGCCAGATCGCTTGAATTGGCGGAAAAACAGTCTCAAGTATACCAGTCCACTCCGACTAACACCTACGCGGCTGCAACCGAGGTCTCGGAGAACTCGCCCAACCCCACCAGAATGCCTGATGTGGCAGCCTCCAGCTCATCGACTGGCAAGTGTTTCTTCTGTGAGTGTGACAAACGCCCCCGTTCGAAGTGCCCTGCTAGAGATGCGTTATGTAACGAGTGTGGAAAAAAGGGGCACTTTCAAAAGGTCTGCCTGAAGTCCCGGAACCGACAGCCCTGCTCTTCTATCACTCGACCGTCCATTTCGACTGCCATGTCAGCGGCGGCTCCGCAGTGTCTTTCGAATACCGTAGTTGACCTCGAAGTTAATGGAACTCGCTTAAAAGTTATGTAGCGTCCAGCGTAGTGTTGCAGAATGACTGAAGGGTTCACAAATCTCGTAGCAAGATAACAATGGTCTCTACCACTCTGTCGAATGACACGCGAGGTCACGTCCTGACGTTGATCAAATATAAAGATGCTGTGTATGAGGGGGTGAAGCTGTCAGTTCTACCGCATTTATGTGCAGACGTTCTTCTTGGTCACGACATACATAAACTTCATAAAAGTGTTGAAATTCCATTCGGTGGGCCAAAAACACCATTTCCACTGTGTTCATTGACCCCATCTCACATCGAACCTCCTCGTCTTTTCAAAAACCTGATGCCAAACTTCAAGCCCATTGCAACAAAATCCAGAAGACAGTCCAGCTGACGAAAAGTTTATACGCGATGAAATTCGCCGTTTGCTTGCCGAAGGAATTATCGAGCTTACCTCCTCTCCTTGGAGAGCCCAAGTCTTGGTAGTCGCTAACGACGGGCACAAGAGAAGAATGGTAGTTGACTACAGCCAAACAATTAACAAATATACCATCTTGGATGTCTATCCTCTCCCGAAAATCGACGAAATGATTGAACGCATCGCCATGTACGACACCTATAGCACTCTGGATCTAAAGAGTGCTTATCACCAGATCCATATTCGAGAAGAAGAAAGGCCCTTTACGGCTTCTGAGGCATGCGGACGCTTATATCAGTTTTGTCGGATTCCGTTTGGTGTGACGAATGGCGTCGCTTGCTTTCAACGGACTAGTGACGATATAATAGCACGCGAACGACTGAAAGACATCTTTGTTTACGTTGACAATATTACAATATGTGGAACCAACTCCGTTGAACATGACCTCAATCTTCGAAAGTTCCTAGACGTGGCCAGAAAATATGGATTGACTTTCAATGAATCGAAGAGCATCATCGCCGCCAAACAAATCAAACTTCTAGGGTATGAGGTATCCAAGAACAGTATTAAACCGGATCCTGATCGCCTGAAACCTCTGCGAGAATTAGCCCCTCCCCTTAACTTGAAATCCCAGCAACGAATAGTGGGATTATTCGCTTACTACTCACGGTGGATATCTCACTTCTCTGATAAAATTCACAAAGTTGTGCACAATACCACCTTCCCCCTACCCACTGAATTCAGAGAAGCCTTCGAAGCTCTGAAAGACGAGTTATGCAAAGCTGCTATTTCTACTATTCAGTACGATACCCCTTTGGTTGTGGAGACAGACGCCTCTGATGTGGCCATCGCAGCCACTCTGAATCAAAATGGTCGACCGGTAGCCTTCTTCTCGCGTAGTCTGTCGTCCAGTGAGCGGCACCATTCCGCCGTAGAAAAGGAAGCGTATGCTGTCGTGGAATCCATACGTAAATGGAAACACTTTCTACTTCGCAACCATTTTAAACTTGTTACTGACCAACGTTCCGTCGCCTTCATCTACGGCAATCAGCACAGAGGGAAGGTTAAGAACGATAAAATTGAACGTTGGAAACTGGAACTGTCGCCATTCAAGTTCGATGTTGTCTATCGACCTGGTAAAGACAATCGAGCGGCAGATGCACTCTCGCGAAATTGTTGCGGGGCTCTAATGACAAATATCGACTTGAAAGGACTACATGAATCGCTTTGTCATCCTGGCGTTTCTCGTTTGATGCACTTCGTCCGCGCCAGAAACCTCCCCTTTTCTGTGGAAGAAGTTCGAGGCGTTGTTGCCAAATGTTCAATATGCTGTGAAATCAAACCTCGTTTTTTCTCGAAAGCTCGAGGTGAGCTCATAAAAGCCACACAACCATTCGAAAGACTGTCGATTGATTTTAAGGGTCCCCTTCCATCAGTAACCCGCAATCGTTATTTATTAACAATTATTGATGAATATTCTCGATTTCCTTTTGCTTTTGCATGTTCTGACCAGACTAGTGAGACCGTCATTAAATGTTTTTGTCAGTTGTTCTCGTTGTTTGGTACTCCGGCCTACATTCATTCTGATCGTGGATCGTCGTTCATGTCGTCAAATGTTCAACAGTTTCTTCACGAAAGGGGAGTCGCGACAAGTAGAACAACACCATACAACCCCCAGGGTAACGGGCAAGTAGACCGTTTGAATGAAACGCTTTGGAAAACTGTGTTGCTCGCCCTGAAATCTCGTAAATTGGCCATCAATCAATGGGAATTTGTTCTTCTTGATGCTTTACACTCCGTCAAATCACTCTTGTGTACCTCAACTAATGCCACACCATATGAAAGAATATTCCTCTACAACCAAAGGTCGACCTCCGCAACAACCCTCCCGATGTGGCTCACTAAACCTGGACAGGTGCTGTTTAAGAAGAATGTCAGACAGTCTAATTATGACCCACTCGTCGAAGAAATTGAATTACTTCAATGCAATCCACAGTACGCGTACGTTCGCTTTCCTAATGGCATGGAAGGAACAGCTTCTGTTCACCAACTGGCCCTCAAAGGAGAAGTCATGTCTGAGACCCCTTTGCAAGGATTGTCGGTACCCCCGATCGAAGAGACCTCATCTGTACCCACTGATTGTCCCTACCACAGAGCAGCATAACACCATTCTCTCAGCTGACATACACAACACTGAAGCATATGGTTCCCCCAACAACGATCACTCACGTAATCTTGAAAAGTTAATCAAACAACAACAGCGTGTTCATCCATATTGTCTGAGAAACAGAGACGCATAAAAAACAATTACACATTGACGCTCGCTACCAAATATTGTTTCACCGATCAGTGTACACATGTTTAATTATTCTCCTGTAATCTACTATTTTTGTCTGCTCACATTTCTTGGTGGGGGAGAATGTTATAATAGTTTGTTATTTGTTTCATCCTTGAGTTGGTAATCGATTTACGTTTTCCTTCTCAGTTGTTATACGTCAATTGTTAGACGAATAAAGCCTATCATACGGGCCTCCTACTCTTCTCTTTCTGACTCAGGATTGATCGTTTGTGCCGTCGAATCTGATTATTCATAACACTCAGTAAAGCGGCTGACGGAGATCGAGGTTGTGGTACTGTGCTACAGCCCTGAAACCATGTTTCTGAATTGGCGAGAGTCTCCGAAGTACGTGCAGAGCTGCCTGTTGGCTTATCTGCATAAGCGTTTGAGCACTGAAGGTGGCAAGATTAAGTGGTGCCCTGGGACGAGTAGTATCAGCCAGACAGATATTAGCCTGGTATTTGGCACACTGTTATTCCGCCTATGAATCCCATCGACTGGAGCATGTGTGGAAAGTCTGGTTTGTATCTGAAAACGAGAATGGATGGTTACCGAATAAGGGACAACTTAACAAGAGGGCAAAATGTGACATGAAAAAGCCAACAGCCGACATTCGTGTCAAAAAGTTGTGTGGGCAGTACAGATCACGGTTGCCCAGGCCAAACATGGCCAATTTGATAAGCCTCACTCGGACCTTTTGGTTTGAACAAAACCCAGCCTACAACGTACAGGGATGAAGTAAGGAGTTCACAGTCCATTTGAAGCCAACTACTAGCAGTAATTCGGTTCACAAGCCCTTCGGATGGAGTCCGTCCATTTAGGATGTCCAATGAGTACCCCATGAGGATGCAACAGAAGCAGCGTAGTTCGAGGATTAGTCAAGGGAGCCAAACGTGGTGTAGTAGATTGTAATGAATCAGAAAAATGGTATTCGGTAAAGGACATGTTGAGTCGTTAGAAGACAAAGGCCCGCAGAGCAAGGCTTTACTCTTCTGAGAAGGACGGTACAGTGGTTGATCTAGGCCATGTGGATAAAGGCGTTTTAGTTTGAAAACTCCCAAGAGACAAGCGGCGGGCTACATTTCACCGTGTTACCAAGCACCTTATAACTTCGTGTAGTATCGTCACTAACAGAAACCTATCAGTGGTCGATAATGATGTTGGACTGCCAGACAGCAAAAGCTCCACCGTATGCACCGTCAGAGAATAGGACTTGACGGTCGGTATACCTCGGTGATCTATTGGGCTAACCCGACTAACAAGATGGCCTTGTACACTACGCAGTAAGGAACATTTCGCATTGTTTGAGACGGAAATTTCGTTCAAATTATATGGCGATCATATAGACAGATTCGTCAGAGCAAAGGAGGCAATTAGACACCTAACGATCCAGCTTGTTGATTTTAAGTACAAGTGCACAAATTCCCCTCAATGAAAAAACCAAAACATTTACCCCAACTGGGAAGAAAGCCAGTAGTTGTTCACGATCGGCCGACAAACCACTATCCACTAAACAGTGCCAACACGAGACCACCCGGACGACCAATTTGAGACGAGCTCTAAAGTCAAATGGTTGGTGTGAACTAGCAGCTGAATGTCACCAGGCACCCCCAGGTTACCGAATACGTAAGTGCGAAGAATACAGGATGTATGTGCGGTCACGCACAATGAGCGGTAATACAATCAAAGTGCAGTGACTTCACGGCTGGCAGCCGGCTCTCGTATAAAGTATCAAACTACGATAAGGCACGTGTTCGTCTCTCACGGAAGCGCATAGGCTCCCAGGCAGCGTACAAACATCTTCCGCCTCCGTTGACCATGCACAAAATTTGATGGCGTACGAGTCGCTGCAGTGAGCACTGGTCCCAACGGGCACGAAAGGCTGAATTAATTTAGAAGGTATGAACAAAAGTAAGCGTCCACATCGGTAACAGCAGACAGACGTTGCAACAATCGTACAGTCTTTGAAATTCGACCAGGCAGATCCCACTCTCTTGATGGACCTTGAAACCATTAAGCTGTCTTCGTCGCAACTTCATGCAGTGGGCAACAAACTCCACCCATCTCTGTTTTACCTGTTAAGCTTCGATTGGGGCTCCTCAATTAAACTGCCTTCCCTAAATTGAGAAACCAACCACGCACCACACATATTAAAGACAACGAATTCTTCCACAAGTTATCACCTAAAGTCTGGCTGCGGTGCCGGCGGCGGGCTAGCGCCTCAAATTAAACTCTATCGCAGTATCATCATCACCCCCCAATTCTTCTTCGTTTAATAAATAACTTTC
The DNA here is from genome assembly GCA_008508345.1 of Paragonimus westermani. NCBI lineage: Eukaryota > Metazoa > Platyhelminthes > Trematoda > Plagiorchiida > Troglotrematidae > Paragonimus > Paragonimus westermani. The sequence goes on from QNGE01004337.1 coordinate 60,461, forward strand.
GACTTAGCGACTACTTGACCTGGTTTTCAAATAAGCACCAGCGAACCGCCCTATTATGATTATATCTCAAACATCAGAGTGATATCGTTGCCTGACTTATACATATCCTTGATCACTTCCCGAGTGCAGTTTAAGATGATCACCTTAAATGTTCGAACGCTAGTGCAGCTAGGTCAGCAAACTGCACCTTAACGAGCGGCAAAGACTTTATCCATCAAAGTTCGCTATCCTGTGGAGACACCGCTCCAGGATTATGGCACAGTACTACACTCCCAACCACCATCAATCAGTTCAAAATGTACGTTAACTTGTGCTTATCCGACCCTGTGTTGGAAATGCCTCCCTAGCATAAGTAGAGAAAGCGATGGCTGAGCAGAACCCGGTTAACTGGACCATTTACGCTAAAAGGCTTGACGGTGCGATTAAAGCATCGAAAAACGCCCGCCATAAACCGTTTGCTACAGCAACAGGCTGCAACGGGCTGTAGCTCTAGCGTATTCAGCAGCACACCAGCCTTCTGAATGCGGCACAGAAGTATCATCATCACTGACAGCCATACATCAGTGGTACTCACTGACGCATAGCTGCCACATACCCACGAAGAAAGCAAACCGTCGCCAGAAAGAAAAACCAGTAGGGAGGAAGGGACCTAACTTCCAGAATGGCTACGTCTACATCCAAACACCTAACATCAAGGTGCCTACACCCTGCAAACAAACAACCGAGCAATAAGTGAAGGTGAGGTGTCAACAATAAGACAGCGTCATTACGGTTTTCAATGCCCCGCGTCATTAATTGCACTTATTTAACAGAAAACTAGGCCGAACAACGACAAAACTCACGCCACTGAACCTGATTAGTCGCCACCTCACAGATGCAGTGATGCCAGCAGGAGAATTCGACGCTCATGAAGACAAACCAATTGTTGGCAAACACAAAATAGATGACCAGCACTTCTGCGCTACCCATCGAACAAACGATAGTGAACGTTCGCCGCCTGCTTGCTTGAAAAGAGCGCGACCAATCAGTTGGATGGGGACTTCTTTGGACACAGTGGTGTGTAGCCATCTATGGCGAGATTGCACCTGCACGATTGTTGACAGTCTCCCTGTATAGTTCGTAACCTGTATTCAGTTACCTAGCACTTCGCGAACTACTATTAAGACCAACGACAGCTTTAGTCATGATATCCACAGGCATGGCTTGAAGCTAAGGATGATGGTTGAATCTGTACTGGGTTCTCAACCAGACACGCGACATCCAAATTCCCTGTTTGAAGGTCAATCACCTCGTAGTAGTTGATCACCTCGTTGCTCAATCATCTCGCGGATCTACCTAACTATCGATGACCTCAGTAATTAATTACTGATGAGCAGTCGGGGATTTGATTTGTTTCCAAGCTGAACACCACTCATTTAATAGCAGTCTTCACATTCAGATAGACTGCTCAGCCAGTCTCTTTTAAAAAGGAGCACTATACTCCAGTTTCGCTCTCATTAGAGCTCGTCAGTAGTGCATATCCTTGGTTGAGCGTTCAGATTTGATAATTCGGTCGTGCCTAATGTGAGGTCAACGGCGCAGTGGTCAACACGGTTGCTTCATGAAAGCGTGGCCGGAGTTCGAATCCCAGCCGTGGTAAGAATATGCACTACTGATGAGCTCCAATGAGAATGAAACTCGAGTCTAGTGCTTCTTTTCGAAAGAGGCTAGCCGGGAAATCTACCAGTAATTAATGCTTAGTAAGGCAAACGCCCGACTAGAATGCGGAATACGTGACCCAAATACAGCAGACGGCGCTTTTGTCAGTTGCCAACTGACACGACACCTGGGGATTTTCAAAATGAGCATCGGCGTCGTCCATGCGGTCATCCCACATTCTGGTACGTTGGCCACTCCATGCGGTAATTTCGCGCTATGGGTGAATATATCTTATATGAGATCAAAATCAGACAGGACCTTGATTTCTTTCTGGAATATCGGAACTACTATCGAGTGACCCCAACATGGAAGGATGGTCTTTGTCGTACATATAGGTCCGCCACAACAAGACTGGACCTAGACGCGGTGTGACGGATTGCACATCTTGATGGCCTATTGAGCTCAACTGGACGGTGTAGCCACCAAATCGACAGTAATAGGCAGGCCGGTAGGTAGAAGTCTGACAAACCACAGTCTCCTGATCCTCCAGGCTGGGGGTTGGAGGAAGGTTGGCATCTTTCTTCCGAAAAATGTACCAGTTCTGGCATACTGCCACCCACTCGCTGCCTTGCGGTACAGCCTTTTGAGCCAAAGGCTTCGATTGAGAACCTTAATCGTTCTCCAGTCTAGGTCTCGGCGTCCTGGTAGTATCTCAGCCTACACGCAAACATGTATACTCGCAACACTGTTAATTCCATACTGCATCGGCCGTCTCAGTATAAACCGGGTCACCCTATCGGCTGCATACAGTAGGGTGGATAAGAGAAAAAATTCTACCGTTGACCCCTCCCTTATTGTCCTATCAAATTGAGCTCTGAGCTCCCTCTCGACTCCCATTCCCCGTGATTATTCTGGAGGTCTCACAATAGACAAAGCTGATCATAATAACACAGTATCGGTAAGTCTCATTCATTACTATTCAGCGTCAGACCTCCCTCGTTCCTTGCTTAGATCTAGAATGCTAATTAATATAGGTGACATCAATGTTCGCATGTTAAAACAAATACGTCGGCAAGCCGCTTTCACACTATGGTTAGGCTCTTTGAACGCCAATGTCTGCCGCATCTCAGAGACTAGAATCCAAAACAGTAGTGAAGGTATGGAACTAACAGCATCCGCAATGTCTACTTGATACTGGTTATACACACCAGGTGACTCCACGGCCGCCGTTATTGGTTAGACTGGAGTAACTATAGTCCTCAGCACGACAGCCGCATTGGTAGAATGAATTCCTGTGAACCGTTCGCTTGGTAGGTTCTACTAAGACCAGCTCTGCTTATCCTCCAACGGAATGTAGCGACACCGGCATCAAGGACACGTTTTACTCGGATCTGGCTGCTCTCTCTCGGTTGATACCTGGTTTGATTTAGTCATTCCGACTGGGGATATTGTAGCGACCCTAGTTGTTTATTGCTAACTGCGTTGAAGTTA
>QNGE01004338.1:18278-63586 GCA_008508345.1 Paragonimus westermani
GGGCTGAGATACTGCCAGGACGCCCAGAACGATTAGGGTTCTCAGCCAAAGCCTTTGGCTCAAAAGCTTGTACCGCAAGACAGCGGGTGGGTGACGGTGTACCAGAAATGGTACGTTTTTCAGGAAGAGATGCCAGCCATCTTCCAACCCCAACCTGGAGGACCAGGAGACTGTGGTTTGTCAGATCTCTAACCGTTGTCCTGCCCGGTATGAGTAACTTTGTCCAGTTTAGCCCAAAAGGTCATCGAGATGCGCAAGCCGTCACGCCACGTCATGGTCCAGTCTCACCGTGACGTTATATCCTTTGATCGTGGAACAGTGATAGTCTGGACTGAGGATCGTCCTTCAGGTGCTTGCAGGTTTGGAGCTGCTCGATAATGCAACACTTTCGCGGTTCTTCCTTCTTTTTGTGCTTTTTGAGTGGCACGTTTGAGCATCTCGGTAAAGCGCTCTGCTTGGCCCTTGGACTGAGGATGGTAAGGCGCTGATCGGGTGTGTCGATGCCGTTCAGGTGACAGAAGTCAGCAACTACTGACAAAGTGAACTGTGTTCCCATACCGCTAACCGGGATCTTTGGATATCAAAACCGGCTGAATTCGTGGGATGGTTATTCCTGTGGTAGTGGTTGGCATCAGGACAACTTCTGGCCACTTGGAGTAAGTGTCAACGGCAGTTAGAAAGTTCTGATCGTGGGGTGGTTCAGCAAAATCCAGGTGTATTCTCGACCATGGAACCGTAGGAATCAGCCAAGATTGTAGTGGAGCCTTTGAGGGTATTTCAGACTCGGAAGCGCATCTGTGGCAGAATCTAACCTGTTACTGAATTTTTTCATTCATTTCGGGCCAATAGGCATCACGAGTCTGCCCTCATTCACTTGATGCCCAGGTAACTGATGGGAAACTGGTGAATCACTCTGGTCTGAAGTTCTGGCCGGATGACAACACGTTCTCCGAACAGTGTGCAACCATTAAAAGTTTATATCGCGGAACGTCTCTGGAAGAACTCCAATTCGCTCATTGCTCCGCTGTCCGACTAACGATTCTAATTGTAGGATATCACAGACTGCCATGTCCGGTCCAGTAGAATTGGTTCAACAACCATCTCGGCTGTGACCTTGAGTATCCGGATGACTTCCGAGGAAACTTGATTAAGCTCTGCTTCGAAAGGTACTGCAGCAATCAACCTCTTCTGGATCGGATGTCTGCGAGCCAATCAGACGGGAGAGGGCGTCCGCCTGTCCAGTGTTCATTGTTGACGTATAACTGACATCAAAGGGGTAATTGAGCAGTGTCGTCGCCCATCGTCGAAGGTGACTGGCCGTGTAGGTTGGGCTATCCTTCCTTGATTCAAAGCCAGATTGGAGGTTTGTGGTCAGTTATCGGAATGAATTGCCAGCCGAAGAGCATCTTGCGAAAACGCTTCGCTGCGAAAACACTGACGAGTGCTTTTTTTGTCTGTCCATAGTTCCTCTCTACTGAAAGCAAGTAACACGAACGGCTCCTTTTTGGGACTCATCAAGGTAGTTGTGTGAGAGGACTGCTTCTATTCCATTGCCTGAGACGTCTGATACGACCATGATTTGGAAAATGGTGTCAAGCTTTCAGGTTGTTGGAAATGAGCACTGGCTTCACTTCCTCGACTGAGTTCTGGCGTTCAGTAGACCAGTTCCAGGAGACCCTTCGTCAACAGTTTGTTTAAGGGTGCTGGAACGCAGTGCATGAGGCTTATAACACGCTATAATAATTGACCAGGCCCAGGAATGAGCGTACGGTAGGTACGTCTGACTGGATATTGGGATCTGGGTGGCAGCCATTGTGATCGATCATGAAACTCATGTACTCGATTGAATACATGAAGGAGTTGCACTTTTTCTAACGAACTTGGGCCCCGTAATCGGCATTGCGTTCAAGAACTAGGTCCGGATGTTCCGTCAAATCTGTGTCCTCAGCTGCTATCACAACAATGTCGTCTAGTTAGGCAGGTGTGCCCGTAAAATCGGTCATCATTGTAAACATAATTTGCTGAAAGACTGCCATCGTAGGCGTCACGCCAAGTGGAAGGTGCTGGTACTGGAGCAGATTGCGATGAGTGCTGGTGGTGAGCAACCCCTTGGAACATTCTGTAACTTCCATCTGTAGGTAGGCGTCCGTGAAGTCCAGCTTTGCGAAACACTTGCCACCGTTCATTTTCGCGAATAGATCATCAGGCAGAAGGAGAGGGTACTGATGCATATTCAGAGTAGCGTTAAAGCCTGTAGAGAAGTCGGCACAAATGCTCACGGCTCCATTGGGCATCCCCACAACGACAGTCGGCTTATTTCAGAACACCAGCATCCTGGCTGTTTGTCTACGAGAGGCAGGGCTGTGTGTTACTGGACGTTTTGATCGGAAAACTGGTCTTGTGTTTAGAAGAAGGTGTAAAACATCACTTGTTTTGATGCGGCATCCTGAACCTTCCTGGAAGGTTGCAGAATGCTTTCGGTTTAGCGATGATACCGGAGGGACTGGTGGTATGACGCGATACCACTGGGTCATTGTCGACTGAGCCACCATTACCCCAGCGACTGATGACTTCTCCAACACGTTAATGGCGTCCATCCAGTTGAGCTCCAACAAGTCCAGCTCAGTTTGATCCATAAGGTAGCAGCTGCTTTTGAAGTGGACTTCGCCGAATGAAACCTTGTAAGATGGTTCACCAATTAACCTCAGGATGCCACCTGAAACATTGCGAGCATTATGGTTGGCTGGATTCACGACAGGTCGACTCATCACTCTCCTTGTCCTATTTTAAAGGATTACGATGTCGTAGGCTCTGCCCACTTATAGCTGAGCGGCAATACCATTGATTGCCAACTTAATTTACTTCCGTCTGGAAGCGTGATCGACGAATAATGCGGTGAAGATGGATTGGCGGGTTGATTTATGGAATCGCCAACCGCGGGACTTCGTCTTGGGCTGTGAAATCAGTTGTTTATCTGCTCGGTAATGGTGTTTATTGTAACCCGGACGATTGCATTTTTGGTATTTGTGCTTATGAAGTGGACACAAAGGCACATAATGCCGATCTACGCACTGCCAACAAGGCGTCATGGTTTTGAAAGTCTCTCCCGGACAATTAGTCACGATGCACTGAGATGAACAGAGATGTTGGAAGTTTTAACGATAGCTGGATCTTCATGGCATATTTGAGGTTGGTTATCTTATGGCATTCATTGGTGGTCGTTGGGAGCGTCTTCTTAGGATCCTGTTCCATCCTTTTAAGGATGCGACTACGGTTGTCAGCATCTGCAGGAGAGTGGAGACGACAGACGGAAATCGGCGTCTGGGAGAGCTTGAAGCCCCCACTATCGATTGACGTTTCCGGTGTAGGTGGCAAAATCTTCGGATTTGCTCGTGGTCAGCTGGAAGCACTGGTACCGGTTGTTGAACAGGGATGTTTGTTCGCCGAAGGTTTGACCAAGACGGCTGACTGCCTAGTTGAAAAAGACACCGCGAGTGTTCTTTGGCGTTCTTAGCACTCGAACTCCTAAGGACCCAGTTTGTACAGTAGCAGTCGGACAGGTTGAGCATTACGGGAAGCGGCCAGCTACATCTCGACTACGTCATTTTGTTTTCGATGCCAGATACCGAAATGGACTCAGGGGATTGGCCCGAAAGGAACTGTGAGATTTAGTTCACATTGGACTCGACCAGCGGACGGAATTGTGAAATGCTGTCAGAAGCCAATCCCTGCATAATCAGCTTCTGCGTTAACATCTCGATCAGCATCAGTTGCACCTTCTCGCGTTGAGCCTTTTGTTGCTGCAAAATGGCCGTCAGCACTTCTGTGGTTATTACCATTATGGATTCCTACTGCGAAATATAACGGAGACTGTCGCCAGTGTTGCAACCGAATACTGTTGAACGCAAACGCGACTAACTGATGCGAACAGCAGTGAACGGATAACGCGAATAAATTTTCTTCCGATTTCTCCCAGACTGTGAACAACAAGAACCAGTGAAAACATTAACCTTTTCGGCCACGTTCTCTTCTAAGGTATTCCATCTTCGATTCCATCTCCATGCATTGCACTTTCTCTTGTTTTTCATACTACAACGTAAGGTCGTTGGGACACATCGTCATCATCGCAAACAACAATACATCAGCGGTTCACATTGATGTTTAACTGCCACACCACAATGAAGAAGAAAAAGCAAACCCTATACAGGAAGACAACAAGAAAAAGAATAGAACGGGAAGAGACCTAATTAGCAAAAATGGCTTCGTCTATGTTCGATCACTTGACATCAAAGTGCCTACAATCTGCAAACATAAAACCGAGCTGTAAGTGAAAGTAAGGCGTCGTCAGCAAGACAGCTTCCTTACGGCTGTCTGCCCCGCGTCATTAAGTGCACTCCATTCACGGACAACTCAGCCAAACAACATTTACGCCACTGAGCTCGATTAGAGCGATTCGAACGTATTATATTCACATTGTTGTCCATTCACGCAATTTGCGATTTTTACTCCGTCATTTTGTGTCATTTATGGTTGACAATAACCGAATGGCAGTCCTCTGAGAGATATTGTACTGGCTTTGTAGAGGCGTACACAGTTCTCCATTTGTGGTATTTGAATTGCATGTTTCATTGCCATTCGATTCAGCTCTGTGGAGTCGACACAAGATAGGTAAGTTTTGTTCGCTTATCTAGTCAGTAGTGCCCGCGACGAATATGAGCTGCCTGTCCGTTGAATTATTTCTTTCTCCAGCATCTCATTTAACTGCCTCTCCATTTCTGGGATAAGCTCCAATAGTACTCTCTTATTTACTGGATTGTATTTCGCATCTAATTGCAAGTCTCTCGAATGTTTGATCCGTACTGAGCATCCGCATCGGTTAATACATGAGCGAATTCATCAAAGCGTCGAGTATTGACTTGAAAAAAACTTTCTAGTATAGGCTTGACGGCAATCATACCCACTCCTAATCGTTATTTTACCCTCCCATGATAGGATTTCACATCGCCATTGACAAGTAGGTTGCTCTTTTTTAGGCTTATGCTTGTCCTCACGACAGATCAGCGCTTACAGTTTCCTTCACGTTGTCAATCACTAACATAGCTTGGCGCAGTCTGGCACCACCCATGTCAGTTTTAAAATGTTCCCAGTACTTACACGACTTTCCCTGTAACCGCAATTACATTTCAACTACCTGACTTAACGATCAGTCCATTAACTTTTCCTGTAATTGTCGGTCTTCTGGTCTCTTCCAGCACGATTTTTTGCTTCTTATCGATAAATACTTTTGCTCTTGGCATAACCCCATGACTACTCGCACCGCGGAAAAACCAGAAGAAAAACGCTTGTTGAAACAATGGTGACCAAAAATTTCCACCCCTATACACACGAAGCGCTGATTGTGGTGGGTTCACCCACGTGCCCATCTTGTTTTCAGTCTGCTTGGTTTCATATTCATTCTCAACCTCGCCACTGCTTTTGTCAACTATTCAATGTTCTCCTCGAGGTCACTATTTTCTAGCCTTCCGGGTTCAACTCGTGTGTTTATACACTGTACAACCCCTTCCAGCCGGTCCGCATCCATGGTCCCATCCATACATTTCCCTGTAACTCTGGAAATAAGCCCTGGGTGAGTCGTCTCCGTACTAATCCTTCCCTTGATTTCTGGTCTGGTTGCGACTGATGCAACGTCAACTGCCTCACTAGTTAGTGATAATGAGTCTGGGGCTCCTGAATGTCGCCAAACGCGAAACCACAATAAGTGCTCCTTGTTCACTGCCCGTCCTGCTCTGCGGTGAACTCCTGGATCAGTGCTACACATGTTTCTTGGTGCGAAACTACAGTATCTTTCTGTTTATTCAGGTCTAGGCAGCCCTCATCTGTCTAGTGAGCAATCCCAATAGCTGTTAACAGGTTTGCATTATCTTTCACTCAGCTACACGTGGCAATCGCTTCTAATGCTTAGAATGAACAGGCTGGGCCGCGGCCGCTTCATTCGGTGTGTTCAGGTCACTTTATCAGTCTGACTAAAAGTCGTTCAGTAAAACAAAATCTTTATTGCCCTGTTTACCCGTTCTCTCGCCCTTCTTGCACTTACGTTTGTGAACTCAACTTCCAGCTCACCACGCGGCAAGTTTTTTTTAAAAAAAATAGAACTCCTGTGCGTTTCTGCCTGGTTCTACTTGTTTTTAATGGCGACTTTTCGTTTATCGACTCGATTCCGCTCGATGACGTCTCGTTTGTTTTCTCGTGTTATTTGTGGTTCACCCGCTGTGGTTTCTGATCTCGTCCCATAGCTGCGTCCAGATACTTTACTGAATATGAGAATGCGCGCTTCCTCGACTTGCTCGCCCATCACATTGTGGTTAAGAGGACCCTTCAGCTTAATCGTACAAATTGAGAAGACAACCAAGAAGATTCATAACCTTTAATTTCCACTGAGGTAGAATACCAAATGGTTGTACGGATATATCTGGGGGTTAGCTCTTCCTTAGGAGGGGGGAATTGGAGGCACTCATTAATGCGGAGACCGTCTCGATCGACACTGGTCAATCAGACAAGTTTATTTATCATTTTCAAGGTGTTTCAGCATTGTGCCGTTTCCTGAGTCACCTGTTGAAAAGTAACAATTGTTGGAAGCCTCAGTGACGGCAACGGTGACTACACCACAGTGAGTTCGAGCCACGTATACCTCGAATGTCCCATTTTGGGCCTGGGGCAGTTTGTCAGTATTCAACAAATATTTTGAAGATTAAAAGTTTCGACAACTGGCAAACAACACATCGTTACAGTCTTCTCCCTTCAATTACACTTCACTCAGCTTACTATTAAATTATAAGTTACTTACAACGCTTGGTCGCGCCAATCTTCTCGATAGTATTATTTTCGTAGGAAAGCTGTGAGCTGATCATTCTTTTCACGACTTAGGCTGCAATTGAGCAGATAGAATGTTACAGATGTGCTGTAGTGATTTTTTCTCTCGTTTCTAGCCCCTTTTTTTAAGAACGTGGATGCCTTTCAATATCACACCACTTGTGAAAGCGAAACATGCCGAAAGTATTTCGTCCAAAGATAGTTCAGCCAGCTGTTAAAACTACTCCGTAAGACGTATCTTGTTTTTGTTCTAAAATTACTTCACTTTAGTCAAAGGAATGATTCTTCGATCCGTTCACCGGTGCATGAGTCCAGACAGAAGCCCTTGTCACCACTACAATCACCCGTTCACAGTACTGCGCCCCAGCAGTCGGTTGTGCACCCATCGGCACAGTAAGTTTACTTCAAACCGTTTATTCCTCTTTTGTTCCAGAGATATTTCAAGCATTTCATCACCTACAAATGAACCTATAAGGTATCAACAGTAAGTTACTGTTTTTATGTTCGGAACCCGTTCACTGTTCAGACTGACTGCGGTGGATATCGACCAAACCACTCAAACTAAACGGCCTGATCCTGTTCCCACTGCTCAAGTAAATTTATTTGCCACGAAAAAGGTGGGCGATTTCCAAACCCTTTCATAATTTTTACCAGATGAAACGTTCCCATGCGAAAGTTCTCAGCGATCCTGTGCCGGATGTGGATAAACCGATTGACCGGTCAAAAGTGTCTCTGCGTTCACTTTTACGTTGGACCCCTGTAAATAAGCCCCCGCCGAAGTAAGTAAGCCATTTGAGTGTGTATGCTTTATCTTCGCCTTTGTCAACCAACATCTCACTTGATTTGTCCTTCTAAGTTCCTCATTCGGCAAAAATGCAACGAGAAGAAACGTAATGATCAGTATGGTTTACCCTAGCTGCAACTGTTCAAAGTGTTTTAGTTGGTCTGCTTTTCACACCAACTTGTTATCTGAGTGAGTACGAATCAGTTCGGAGATTTAATCGGCCTCGTGTTGGTTGATAAACTGCCAGTCAGCCTCCTACGAGTGGATCATTATCCATGAGTCCATATCTGGTCTTATGCTTTCGTGGGGATGTGGTTAACTGTCGTAAAGAGCTTGGTCCGGTTTGTTCGTAAACTTTCTTTACCTTCGGTGCTACCTTTGGCATTTACCGCTTCGACGCTGTGGTAGTCACACTTGTGCACTGCATCAATCCGGAGGGCTGTACTGACTAGGACTTCAGTCCCTCCAGTTAAAATTATGTCGAACGGATCAAATTGAAACAGTCAAACAAAAAGTAGGTACACTCCGTAAGTTTGTGTGTCACACTACTGATCGCCTTGAAGTGTTTAAGTAACGAGGCGCGATCCAATATGCATACAGCAGGACTGTTTTTGTAATAGTTGTGACACTGCTGTCTTCCAAATCAGGAAGAATGGGGTTGAAAAAGTACCCTGTGAACAAGAGGCACTCGGATCACCCAAAGGTTGATCGGGACCGATGGCGTACTATCCAATATGGACGAAAAACGTTTGGTACCATTTAAAAGCCTGATTTTGTTTCCAATACACGCGTCGCACGTGGCAGTGATCAAAATCGGACATTGATGTCTGCGTCCTTACTGTCACTGTGCTTTCAGGCTGGGCACGCCCCTCACTACCAGGTGAGTCAGACTCTCAAGTAATTGATTGCGGATTGGGTCCCCCAAGAAAGCCGTGCATTTTGTTGTCTTGCAAGTCAGGCTTTTAAGTTGTGGGCTCCAGATGGAGTCCCCCAAGTCAACCCTCTACCGCGGCATAAACGACCGGGTAGTAACAAAAGTCTTCGTTCTTCCGACAGTGACGTTATTCATCCATCCCACTTTCTCCTTTTATTTTGCTTCCCCCTCAAAATTTTCTCCTCCCCTGTACCCCCGGATGATAGTTGTTTTCTAAAGCCAACACAATCGGTAAACATCAGCGTTTTCCACGTTTACACTTTCCGACAAGTTGATCAGCAGGCTGCTTTGGCAAGTACGCTCTCAAGTCTGGAACTTGATTTGCGCTGTATGTTGGAGACGCTAGTCTATAATTCTAGCACAGCTGTGCACTTGACGTCGCCTGTAGGTGATAGTCTGTGGAAACGTTCCTCTTTTAGGATGCCTGATGACGCCTGCCCGAATTCCACGATCAAGGTGGAATGAGAGTCGCACTGAGTACCAAGGCGGAGCAGCGTTTGCCGATTTGAATCCCAGTGAATAGTCGCTTGTGCGCTGTCAGACTCAATAGATCGGCCAACGTCTGTCAACGCAAATCAGAAAAGCGTTATATATATCAGCGAACACTTCAGCACATAGCTGCTCGGATGCTACCAAAAATGCTTTCGACGACGCTATCGTTGTCCTTTCGAATTAGGTCTTGCCTCTTCCGATGGAGCAGTCAGTGAGACATCGATATCTGATTCTAGTCACTGCTGTGCGTGGTAGACTTGGTCACAGTTACATCGTGTTTTTGAATGATATCGATGGTTCGTATACTCCTAGATAGTACGATGGTGGTTACGATCACCAATTGAGCAATCGATGTGTTATTTTTTTTACGATACCTTTGCTAAATCTTTTTCTAGTTTGAAGGTAAGATTGCTGCGTTCATAGAACTGTTTCTGTCTTACGCTTGTAGGAATATGCTCCATTACTTAAGCACTCCGCGCTCGGTAGTGCGACTTACAACCTTATGAGTGTAACTGCTTTTCGTTTGACTGTTCTCTTTTGGTGTGCCTGAAATGGTTGCATTTGGTAGGACCAAAGTCCTAGTCATCGTTGTTCTCCATATCGATGCAGTACGCAAGCCTGACCTCCATATCAGAGCGGCAGAATAAACAATTTGTTAACGCCAAAGTGAAAGTGCTTCTCATTAAATTCAACCAGTTGTTTGAGGCCTCTGAGGCTGTCCTCTTTACTCAAATGTGTACCTGGGAGCAATTTTTGGTAACCTTCACATGAATTGACTTCAGCTCGTTTAAGGTGAATCTTGTGATTCCTGTTGCGTGAAGCTAGTTTGAAAATTCGTTTAAGCCAGTTGCATGTACCAGTTCGCGTCGATTGTGTGCCCTATGTTATGTCAACCAGAAAACAAGTTGCACATTGAGTTTCTTTTAGATATCGTCAGGACCGTTCAACTGCTTCTTCGGACAACTCTCACGTGATACAGAAACAAGATGCGGAACCACTAAAATCAGAAACCCCCCCACTACCCAATGATGAGCCAACCCCATCAGTTGATATGTTGGCACCGCAGCTCCGTCTGGATGCTGACGGGAACATTGTCATTGATGAGACTAGCTTGATGGTTTCGCTCCCTGAAACACCGGTCAATGCTTCCAATGTTCGCCGTGTTAGCGAGGATACTGGTATACTCAGTGTGACATACAGGAGTTTTCGTTCACCACCTGAGAAAAGTGGTGGACGTTGGAAAGGACGTGAAACCGTTCGCTTCTATCGTGCACTTAGCACCATCGGACCGGACTTTTATTTGATGACCACAATGTTTCCGAATCGTACTCGTACGGAGCTCAAGGTAAGTTTGTTTTCTTGGTGTTGATTGGTGAATATGCTTTGGGACAGCGTTCAACCTAACGTCGTTTATTTGATATGCCGTATGATATTCATTGTGCCCAAATAAAAATGAGTTTTCAAGGTTTTACCCTTAAGTTTGGAACTCGGTGTCGTTCTTACCAATCTTTTCGTTTACATTGAAGCGAAAACCCTCAGCATCACTAGCGCTTACTTCTGGTTTTGGTAACCTGAGTTATTTATTCACTGTCATCGTGTCAAATTCCCCCAATAAGTTACATGTCGTGGAACGGCGCATGCTATGTATTGTTTCCATAACACTGAAACCTCAGACGAATATGCAAAATGTGATTTTCGGCACCATTCCTGTATTTCAGCGTAAATTCAAACGCGAGAGTCGAACCAATCCCTATCTAGTCAATCAAGCCCTGAGTAAGTCTCTTTTTTTCGACCGTTATCATCTTTCCATCTTATTTTTCCAGCTTTTATTTTACAAGATATTTGTCGCTACCTAGTGTACCGGACCATACGTGTGCTGTGTACCGGTTGCTATTAGGTCGCTCAACTTTAGGTAAGAGCGATTGCAGCAACCGAGGATCGGATCCTCACTCGCATGAGTGGTCGTTGGTGTCGTTACTACTATCCAGAGTTCTCATTCCGCACCTCCTTTCTCACGGTCATGTTTACAGGGAGTCGACGTAGCTATGATCTGTCAGCGCTTGTGCCTCTAAGCGATGAAGACGATGAGGAAACGGTTCCGTGCAAGCAGAAGGACGAATCAGTGGATTTGGCCAAACTGAAGGTGAAACCTGGTCGTGTGCGTGCTAAACTGGAGGCCGATGGACACAGGAAGATGAAAAGCAAGAATGAAAGAGGTATGGTTATCTGACAGTGTAATACGTGCGTGAAGAATCATGATTTGGAGATTGTTTTGTGCATCGGAGCTGTGGATTTCATCGGTAACAAAAAACAGGAATCCGCCTCTTAGCGTAGCGAATGTGGAATGTATCTCCACATAGGGTTAACCTCACCTCCGATGTGAAAAGCGCGAACTTTTTAAGATAAAAACGAATGAAGCACAATCGTAACTAGAACACATCCGTTTCGCACAGGCCCGGCTCGCAATACCACTGCTATGGTGACCCAGTATGCACTGATCACGTGAATCGGTTTTCACGTCCCCCAGCACACATAGTTTTGTAACATCACTAAAGACTAGTCACATTCTTCACCGCTTACACGATCGTGGTTGAGTTACGCCAATGGGTAACGCGATTGGTGGAATCCATATTTCAACGACTGACCATCAGTAATAATTAAGTTGTCAGTTATAACGAGTTGTTGACATGTAGAGAATGAGCCATTTCAGAAGACATGTCGGAACCATTGAACTCTGTTTTCACACAGATGCTGAAAACAGCTGTCGCTTGTACACCGTCGGCCCAGTGAAGTATGGTTTCACTGTCTCGGGAACGGCCATTGTTTTCCAGTAGTTTCATTTCTAAGGTGTCCATTTCCCAGTTTCCGTGTTTGATCCTCATGCCTTTCTGTCCACATACTGCACGCTTTTAGGACCTTTCTGTTTGACTCCGGTGTTTTTAAGCGTTGTTATTTCTGTTATCTCGACTTACATGTTCTAATAACTTGTATGACTAAACTCAGCTTGGTCATGGTTGATATTCAGTTGTCGAAGAGTAGACGTTGACTTCTACGTTGTCCACTGGCGTGACACAACTGTGATCATGTGGGTGATGAGGAGCGCCTGATGGTTCCGTGATTGGGCATAGGCCCGCCAACGGGGATGCTTAGTCCCGTAGTCAGTGCACACTTAATCAATCTGACTAAGTCTGCTACACAATCCTATATATATATATATATATATAAACCCCAGTGGCCCAGCGGAAATTTTTCTTCGAACCGCATTAGTATTACAAAGGACTGGTGGGATTTACTGCTTGCCACTTATACAATTGAATCGAGTTGACAAGTCCATGGATTTGAGAGTCATGGGAGCCTTTTATGCTTTAGTCATTTCATCAGTGCCTTTGATCCACACAGTTTATGTAATAAACTTTTGGGAATGAACAGTCCCTTCTCCGACAGGTTGATATATTTAAAACACTGAGTTCCCTTGATCCAGTTCACCAATAACGGCAGAAGGCACAACGCGAGATGTTAACATTTCGTTTATATATATGGTCTTTTTCACACTTGTGCTTCCCATTTCAGTTCATTATAATCCAGACCGAGTGTACGAGACAATTGACGCGGTCTTGACTCAGATCGCTGCCGAAGCATTGCCTCCGGCTTGCTCACCGCATTCAGATCAACCCGACTTGCTGTCCTACTCATACGATACGGTCTCTCACCCGAACTACATCATCACCGATTTATGCCCTACGTCGAATTTGTCTCAAGTCCCCCTTACCATTTCTCCACAACAGCCCTTGCTAGCACGTATGATTGCACACAAAGTGCAACAGTCGGAACAGCTGAGCGCGAGTCTTATAAAGGCTGGTGAATCTTTCGACCACACTTTGACCGACGCCTCCTTACCCTCCGACCTATCATCCAACCCAACTGAACCCAACAATACGGGGTCTGTTTTGCTATCCGAGATGTGACAAAAGTGCCAGTTGATCGGATCTTCGAAGCATGTACTTCACGCATACATGGTAGCTTGCTAATTTTCTGATCGGCGCTTGGTTTGGCACAGGTGATCACTTGTGGTGCCTAGTCCCGATTATGGCATTTGTTTTGCGACATTCTTCCCCGTTCCACTAATCAGCTGTGCAGTGGCTTCTCCACACTGTATGCAACCAGTCCTGCGTTTTGTATGGACTATTTCCTGGATATATCAATAAAATTATTAACAGAATACGTTGTGTATTTTGCATCGAGATGTGTATGTTTTATGCTTTCTCTCATCTTCAGACATTTTTTTCCATATTGCTGTGCGTCTTTGGATTTTTAGTGTCCTGCCACGTTGTACAGTGATTATTGCTCTTTATCTGTGGTTAGTTCCTGGTTTGCTGTTGATTTAGATGGTGTGGACGTGTACGGGGAATGTCAACCGTTCATCCATCACGGCGATCTGATTACCCCAGCTGGGTTGCTCTAGGTGGACGAATGGTGATTTGCTGCGCGGTGGTGAAAACAATTGCCACCAGGTTGACTAGTGTAGGTCGAGTTTACCTCTTTATTCTCGGAATCTGTAAAAAGATACACTGGAACACCCGAGGGAGTGTCGTGTCCAGAGACTTGAAGGTTGTTTGACCGGGTTGACTGTGAATTAAGAACTGACAAAATAGGCCAGTGAGACCGCAAGGAAACAGTTTTTCTGCAAATGCTCACATAATACTAACAGCCCCCTACTCGTTAGACGTCTTTATCCCTTTCAGCATCTGTCGTATTATGAACAAGGACCAAAAACCTAAAGTACGCAAACGTGCAACCCATATCGTCACTGACTCAAAGCCGCGACACAATTACGGTAGTGAAAAACCACTATTTGTGTATTCTTGCATTTGTGGCCAAATGTCTCTGATTCTTGATTGTCTTGTGGAGAAGCTTCCACGTCGGCCTCGTGACGACTCACGTGTTATCGATGGGACTAAACGGGCTCACAAAATCACCGCCACACCCGCCAACCCCTTGGCTCCTGTCTATATACGTTGGCCTAATGGTATCGAGCGGCAGTTCCGCCGCTTTTGCAAAAGTTGTGGGCTTCCGTTGTTTTATCGGCACTCTGTGGATAATCCCAGTGTGAGTTGGCATTTTCACTTTTTACCTCCTATCTTATTACTAGATTGTTGGAATTGCATTTTGTCTGAAGTTTCTCGTTTGTTGGGCTGTCATCTGAAGTGTACAGGTAGGTTGAGGGATATTCAATTTAATTGAGTTATCTGGTGGCGGTAAGTTATTCGAGTACAGTGTAAGACTATTGGTTTAGCACTTCGATGGGATTGATTTGTATGCGCGAAAACCGAATCGTAAACCCACGATTTGGCTAAACGTGTACACTTAATGGTTTGTGACTAATTATTGGAATCTGCAGGATATTTGTGTGAATGTTGCAATCGTTTTAGTCTGTTGTTATTGACTGAATTCCAATTTGTGAGGTGGGGCAGTGAAAATCGCATGACATTTACCCTCCTACCCTCATTTATAGCTCGCCTGTTTGTTCACTAGGTGTTGATTGTTTGAGTTTAAGCTCGGAATTTATCCACATTCACTTTTGTCCGTCTTCCCCTGTACTTGTAAACCAGAGATATTTTTACGATTGTATAGCTGTTTAGATTCAATATCGCCCCCGGACATGCTGACGTAGACGGTGATAATTTACATTTGAGTACAAATGGATAATTTAGACGTTCAACTATTCACAAGCAGCTTAATGCTGGCGGTTGGAGTTTCTCATGTTAATTACCCTGTTTATAAGTTTGAATATTCTTAATTGGTAGCTGGCATCGCTTATACACAAGAGCAGAACTTCCCGACAGTGAACCATTGGTAATCAAGCTGTTCAGTAGGATCGATGATTGTCACCCCTCTGACTGATTTTGTTCGTTGTGTTGTTTATTAAGTTTGTCAAAGTGTATGCTCTCTCTGACCTGTTAGCAATCGTGTAACCTGTGGACCACTCATAAAGAAATGGTATCTTAATTTCCCGATGCAGTGTCGTTTCCCTATCCTATTCTTAGTGCGTAAGCGGTAGTCGTCAAATACCTTAAGGTTCAGTTGCTGACCGTCGACTCTGGGTTTAGCTGTACAAAAGACCAATGTGTTTTTTCTTTTGTTTTCATACAGGCCGAATTCGTTATCAAAGGCGCCGTGAAATTACAAGACGACCAGACTGCCTTATCATCTTCCATCCTGCAAGCCAAGCGCCCAGTGAAGAGCATGGACGAAAGCAGTGCAAACGCTCGTCTACTCGAGGCGTTGGCCGCTGAGGCTGCAGCCGTTCAAAGTGAAGCTAACAGTGCTCCGCTTCGAAGAAGTGTGCAACAACAAGAAACGACTCAAGGCATTGACACTGCAGTGACTGTGTCTACAATTGAGGACGAAGAAGAGGAAGCGGAGGCCAAGGAGATCGCCGACTCGTACGCAGCCAACGCACGGGTGATTGAACAGGAAATGATACGCCGTGGAATCATCAAACGGCGTCTGGTAGATGAGGTGTGTACTGTTACGTTATTGTAGTTCGTAACTGTTGCTACACTGTGTGTACTTATTCGGTTCCGGCATGTCCTAGAATTGTTTCAATTTGGGGAAGTACGAGTGCTCTCCAGTGAGTTTATGCTTTGTACTTGTTCTCTTGTAAGTACCAGCTCAGCCAAAATTGCACATGTCGACTGCTAGTCGCGTATGTTCTCCAATGCCAACGCTAATTGTGACGTAAACTGTGTGCGGGCCTTACGTTGATGAGTGTCATTGTTCGGATCCTTTCGAACTGAAGTTAACCTAGTGGCAATGGCATCGCTTTCGCTTACGGATCTCTGTTCGAGCTACTTTAAATATTCCTGTCCAAGTTTGGGGACTCCGATAACCCAACCGATCGTCTAACGGCGGACATTGTTGTAGAAAATGGCAGTGTAATTCTATAACACCATCGTCAGCATGATCACCTTTAAAAACATTTTCTCTCGTGAAACGCAAACGCGCACCGTACAAGCTCACAAGTAGTGCAGGGCTTGATTGGTGTAGGCTGAACACCATCCATATTTTGTCGTCGCCTTCACATTCAGATGGACTTTTCAGCTGGACCTTCGTCCAGCAGAATCACTTGGCTTGCTCTCATTAAAGTTTTGTTGTATTTGTATCCTTTCTGTAACAGAGGTTTGAATTCTGCGGCACATTCCTATGATGAGGCACCTATGTTGTTGGACACTGCACCACTGGCATCACATTATATGCATGACCTTTATGTACTTAGCCATATTCAATTGTGAGTATTTTTCGGGCTGACCGATCACCTACTTACTTGCTATTAACTTTAATCGTTGACCCCACAATCAGGAATTTTCATCATTTGGGATTCACAGAACACATTAAATTTGTTAATTTAACTACCAGTAGGTAGTTATTAAAACTTGACGGAAGGTCATAACCGTAGAATCAACAATTAGGCTTTAGATGGCAGTAACTGTATCTTCTTTTGAAATGGTTATACAATCCGCCCATTGCTCACTAGTGAACATGGCTGGGCTTTAAGATATGATGATCGACTAGTTCAGTGACACACGTGCTTGTTTGCGATAGATCCCGCTATTCCTAGTATGTACTTTCAATATTATGTAATGTTCTACTATACAACGTAACGTACGTTTGTTTGTTCAGTCTCTTTGGTCATACACGGTTAGCTGTTCCATTCTTGATCACAGACACGGAACTGTACCTACAAAACGTCCATCTTAGTGAATGTCACTTACCCGCTGAAAGTTTTGTCTCTGCTTCGACACAAACCTACATATTTGGCCCTGTTTCCGACTAAGATGTTGATGTGTTGAGTGACTCGGAAAAGTTCGGGAAAAAAGGCGGGTTGGGAAACCGATCAGATATCTCTGTTCACCTACTTTAATAGGCACGTCTTCTATTGGGAAATCAGTCAAATCAGTCCCCACAGTTCACATCGATCAGATTATTACCGAAGCAAATACCACAAGATCATTCCGATTTCTAGTTAAGTTTACTTTAACTTCCTGTACGATAAAACTGATTGACAATGGGAAATCGGGAACGCATGATGGATATCACTTGTGGGCCCGTGAATTCTCATTTTTGTTGGATGATGTGAGTATACTTCGGGCGCGACGGTTTTTTGTCTCTCTTGAGCTCCTTTGCAATAGAACTAAACGCGTAAAGCGTTCGGCGCAGCCGAATCGACATTATTCTTTAGGCCTGACAGCGCCCAGCCCACATGTGATCTTGCATGTTACGTAACAGAGCCTGTGGTTGGCTTGATGCCCTACTTCCGTCTTGACATGGTTTCTGTTTGTTCATCACTTTCTATGCATAAAGTCTCGTTGGTACTGGATGTTTTGACTCTCTTGATCGCGTTTAATAATACAACAGCCGCCACCGGCTTCCATCCATGAAGCATGTTGAATTATCCAGAATTCTGTAGGCGTTCTGAAAGTTCTATCCAAGGCGTTTACAAGCAACTTTGTACTACCAGTAACATCGAATATGTCTACCCTGATGGAGACATCCAGATGGAGGCAGTCTGCTTGTTCGATTTTCAGTCCTAAGGATAGCATCCCTCACGAACACTATTGCACAGTCTATATTCTTTGCACTGAAGACAGTTCTTTCGATCGGGGCTGTTTCAGTAATATCGGATCCGTAGGTTCTCCTACGTCCCGCTTTAGACGATGGATGTGGCAGTCAAGTAAACTTGAAACTCTTGATTGCCTAACATCATTTTTAAGTACACCGGAAAACAAAAACACTGGGAGGATATTTATTTCACTCAAATCAGTGGTGGTTGGTAATCGCACGGAAATAGCGTTTGGTTGCCGAAGTCTTTCTCCGGCTCTGCCTAATAAATACACAGGCCTTTTTCGTGCGATAGTGATCGGATGGCAGGTTGTATTTTGCTGTGGTGTTCGACAAAGTCTAACGAGTATCCATTTTCACCTAGTGTTTTTGTTGGAAATCCTAGTTCCTTCTGCAGAGCTTTAGGCGAACGAATGCGTCTGGCTTAGTAAAACTGAGATTGTGTATTCGAAACAATTCACTGTACTGTTGCGGTTATATTTTTAATTGACTTTGGTTTTGTGATTTATTACTTTGGTTCTGTTCGTTGTTCTGACGCAACAGAATTCGTTCAATTTGTTATATTTTGCAGAATGAGTGTTTGTGGCCAACGAGAGTGAAAGACCTATCACCTCACAGTTTTAATGGAATGAACTATTGGATAGAACGTACATCTTGCGGAGTCCCCGCTGGTTGATTGTATGTTCTCCAGTACGACGGGTAGTGTTTCAAGCATCTTCCACAAAACTGAACGCTTATCTGAATCCAGGGCCAGTTCAGATGGGAGTTACGCTGTGGCGATGCTTTATAATGTCATGTGAATTGAAAATCACTCACAGTTGATCGCAGCGGCCCCATTTCCATAGACTTTCTGGTTGGGCCCTTTCGAAAAGAAGCACCAGACTCGAGTTTCACTCTCATTAGAGCTCATCAATAGTGCATATCCTTGTCACGGCCGGGACTGGGACTCCAGCCACGTCATTCATGAGACAACCGTGTTGACCACTGCGCCATTGACCTCACATTAGGCACGACCGAATTATAAAATATGAACGCTCTTCCACTTTCGCTTGTGAGTAATTTGTTTGTGCATCTTGATGGTAAACATTAGCCGTTAACCGACTGAAGTTACTCAAAGAACAGTATTCAACTAATGTACGTTCCTGTTTCCTTTTATATTGACAGAGGCTTTAAGAATGTGTATCTTCATAAGTTGGGCATAATCAGTTTTGGTGTGGGTAAAAGTGACGACCAAACAACATTTGCCCATAGTGACCAATGATCGAGTTTGAGTTGAACTTCATTCATGCTTGGTAACCATTTTCACAGTAGTGCTGGTATTTCAGCTAGCCTCATTCGTTGCACCACATGAATGTCTCTTAAAAAATCGACTGTTGGCTAGAATACATTCTGGGATCGTGGTTTGACCTTTTCACGCAATGCGAGCTGAACACAAATTTGAACGGTAACTGACATCCAAGTCGTCCGATAAGATCTATGATCTTCGGTTTTGCCGTCTCACCTCTGAGATAGTAAAAACGAGCCTTTTAGTGTTAGTCAACTAGTCGGTGTTTTATCCTAAAGAGGGTAACATTCAAGAATAAATAAGTCCTCTGGTACCACTTGTCATAAACTCGACTGTACGTTAAAGATTTTTGGTTTCAATATCTTCCTCCGTTCGATGATCGTTTCGCACGTTTGCCCCCTTCAGAATATTTTATAATTTCGACTACTTTTAAGTTTGAAGTAGCGTAACTCTTTCTAAAATATTCGTTTTGTAGTGCTTCTCTTCGACTACCACCAACATAGTTTTGTTCTATTGTTGGACTGCATTTGCCTGTTGTTCCACATACACACAAGATAAATACTCTTTTTTTTCCAACCCTAAAAGTTAAGACCTCCGATGTTCGTGTTACGCGCCAAGGCTATTTGATACAAGCACACCCACAGTAACCACTACCAGTAACTGTCCAATGAAACCGAAACCAAGACGGGGTTCCGATCAAAATCTATACTGAACGATCAAATATGATGTTAAACTCATCCGCCCATCTTAATCGCCCGGTAGCTTATTTGATTTCACTGGATGGTGTTTTGTTTGTCTTGTACCCATAAGATGGATTCTTGATCCACCGGTGTTGCTCGCTTTATCGGTTGGTTCGCACCTGCTACTTGGTTGCACGGTGTTGGTCGTCGTATTCGATCGTTCCGATCGATGCACATCGTCACTTAATCGCCACATCGCATGAATATTGTCGGATATACCTGGCTTTGTTGAGTTGCCTAAGGTTGCTTCCGTTTGAGAACCAGCTACCATTCCATTAACTGTGTGCATGTTGGTGGTCATCCATGCGACCGGAATTTGGTTCAGAGGGATTTCCGATTCATGCGGTGTGTTTTTTAACGGTTCGATCGTAAAACATCAACCTAACTGGTTTTTTATGTTCCCGTCTTCTGATTTACCGGCCAGCTGGGGTCAGTTGCATCAGTCGACGGCTATGATGATAGCATTCGATCCGTCATTTTGTATGTTTTCACACTGTAGTCACATTGGGATGCCGTTACATAACCTCAGTTATTGAAACGTTCATTCCATATCAGATAACCTTTTCGGTCTGTCTTCATGTGCTTATGTTCATTGTATGAAGGCACAGGGCGTACACGATTTCCAGTACGCATTGTACAGTTTGACGTGAGCTTTGACCGGTGGCATCGTAAGTACCGGGTTTAATTTTGCACCATTTATTTTTCCTTAGTTGACCAAATAAAAGTCCGATTCATTCGTACTGTTTATCTTTGAGAGTCAACATACAGACATGAAAACAGTGTTAGGTCATGCCGTCGTAGGCTTATGGCGGTGATCCTTCCTTGCTGTTGTTTGGGGGCCTGATATGCTAATTAGCATTTCTCGTGTGTTTATTCTGAAAACCAAAATAATGTGAAAAATTGTTTGTCTGGTTGGCTGATTGGTTGGAGTTGTCATTGTGAATCTAAACATTTCTGTTTCTGGTCGGTCTTTCGGAGACGAATCTACAAGAAAAAATTACAACCTTCACAAAAGCCCTGTGATTCCTCTACTTGCGATCAAATAGTGGTCGAAAGGATCAACATCCTTGATTTCCTCGATTGATATTATTTATTTTGGTTGACTTTGTAATTCAGAGGAAGTTCTACCAATAACTATCTTTGGTCATTCTCCATAAGGAATTTCGGGCACATCGGACACGTGTAAATTGTGTGAGAAAGTCAAAACGAGTCACTTTGGTCAATGGATGCCACAAGCGAGGGGCAGATTGTTGATGTACATTTTGATCGTTAAATTTCTTTATGCACATTGAAAGTATGCTTGTTTGCCTTATGGTGTAATGTGTAGTCCATTATTTCACTCGCATTTTTCCTCTGCAGGCAAATGACGAGGCTCAACAACGACGTTTCCGCGGTACTTTAATTGAAAAGTGACGTTTTTGTCCGCCGAATTGTATTTTGTTTCGTTATAGAATATTTCGAAGTCTTTACAATCACGTCTGTACAGTTGTTCCATTCGTGTCTTCTGTTATGTGATTGAGTTCAACCATTCTGTTCATGTTTGTAACCTTTTACTTGTGGTTGTGAACCGGATTGTCACCGTACTGGCTGTATTTAGGCTAGTCTTGTTCTTCAAGATAACAAGGAGACATATGTTATGGTATGCAAACAGTCCGTTTGTTCTCATCAGTCAATCACAAAAAAAAACTTAACTGCATAGGTTTAGGGTATGCCGACAAGACAATGAAATGAACGGACGTCACATGGGTTCAGTCAGAGTTGGGTAAACAATTTCACTGCCACGGTAAAGAGGTTCATTGTGTCAGCACCTTTTGCCAACAGACGCTGGATAAACCACGCCTCAGAGAACGCCAACAACCTGCGACTACGTAATTGGGTCATAAACGACGCGATCGAGTCAACCACATGACAGGTCGCAAGTATCTCACGGTCGAAGATATCTGTTTTCCGTTCACGAGTCGTTATGCTGACCGGCATTGATTTGACCCCGTCTCTTCGTTTATGGCCCTATTATGCAATCGCAACCATAATGTGACGTTCTCTGAGGCGTTATATCAATCGAGCGTCATGCACCGGCCTTTTGTTGGCGAAAGTTTTATTGTGTTTTTGTTGCTTGCCTCACGGTTTTTCCTTATTATAGTCTTCTGCCCCTACACAAACAAACTCCACCCTATGGTGTGTTGGAAACTCAATTCCCGGTTCGAAGTTTTCTGTTCTTTGTCTTCTGTCACCGTGGTCACTAAGAGTATATAAGACGGTTGGCAATGGACTAGGCCATATTTACTTGCATCGCCATAGTTTGATTTGTAAGTTAAATAATCAATTCTAGGAGCGTTCCTGTTATTTCGGTGATGAACACATATGGGTGGTTTCTTTTGTCGAACTCGTAGGGTTCATATGTTTGTAAATCGCCATTGGTTTACACTG
The DNA here is from genome assembly GCA_008508345.1 of Paragonimus westermani. Classification (NCBI taxonomy): domain Eukaryota; kingdom Metazoa; phylum Platyhelminthes; class Trematoda; order Plagiorchiida; family Troglotrematidae; genus Paragonimus; species Paragonimus westermani. Next base: position 40,430 of record QNGE01004338.1, read on the forward strand.
CATTTCGTACGATACAGTGCTCGCATATGTGCCGAAGCTAGGTCAACAAAATCAGCTCTGTAATCTTTTAATCAGCGACATGTTTACTTCCCAAAAGGTCACCGTATCGTACCCAGTTGTCTCAGTTTAAATGTTTCGTTACTACTGAAAACTCTTCCTTCTGTCCCCGATTTGACGTGATAACGTGCTCGTATTCTTTGTCAACTGTCAAATCCGGACGAGTGAAGTTGACAGGTTTTGCTATTCGGCGAGCAAAACTGTCGCGTCATCCAAGAATTCGTTTGTTTGTTTCGTGTCGTGCCTGTCACAGATCGGTCGGCAATCGCTTCACCGAATAATTCCCAAGTCCTTTTACCTGGTTTTATATTCATTCGGTTACTGGATTTGTACCTTTGAGCTGGTTATTTTTCCAAGGTCGTAGATTTCATGATTTTTTTCAGTTACAGTGTGATCGGATAGATTGTCTGTGCACATGATTCAGTCACCTTAGGCAACTACGAGAACTTACGGGTGGGTTACCTTGTAATATCCTTCCAAGGAAACCTAGAGGGTAAGATTATTGTCCTATTAGTTTATGAAGTGTGCAACGAACTGGTTTGCCGGTTCACGATGCTGTTTGCTAATGGCACGGTGCAGTAAGTAATTTTCATTTGGCATCGCCAGGTGGTCATTACAAGACTGGAATTAGAGCTTGTAATGGAGGATTAGCGTCGTCCTACTGGCCAGCTAAGAGTTATTTGTCGTTTATTAATACTCCGTCGTGTATGTCGTTCAGTTCTTGTCAGTTTATACCGTCTGGAATGACATTGTTATTCATTATTAACCTTGAGAACATCAACCGGTATAGTGTAGAAACCTTTGATGCGCAACCCGTTTTCCATCCCGTAGCTGCCGTGAGCCATGGCTTTATGTCAGGTTTGTTCCTTCAAGCAAAATTGGCAGACAGGTTACAAGTTTGGTGGCTACGCGGATATCCACACCACTAATCTGGAACACTCGGACGTGGTAATTTGTCGCAGTCAGTGGTGGGGCTGCATCCATGAGATCGTTGACTTCTTTTGTTCAGGAATTTTTACTACCGTTGATATCTGCCGACGCTAGTGGACATTGTTGGTATCATCTACTTGAACCGAAGTATCCGGTTGTATAGCTCGGGACTGAATACATGTGCGCGTCTACTCATGCAAGGTTTATGTCTAGATTTGTGCAACCACATAGGTGGTCGTAACATTCAATCTACAAACTCGGATAAGGAAAGAGATACGTATTACGGATGAACTCTAACATAAGAGGAGAAACTTCAATCTATTGCTGTTTTTTGAAACGAGCTTCATGAATGAGAAAGTTATAGGTAAATGTGAGTGAAGCTCATCTTATATCAATCAAACTCTCGAATATCAGTCACTAACCTGGTGCAAAAGTAGCATTGCATAAAAATGCTTCTTCCAGAGTGTTCCTTTTTTTGTTAAAGAACTACAGTTCTAAACGGAGACGAAGGTGAGTGTGGAGTGCTGGTGTGAGGGTGACCTACTGTTTTCACGAGGGCTTTGCTAGTTTAATGACGCTGTTAGTGAGATCAGAACTAACAATACTGGATCTAATATCTCAGTAAACTATGGTACATTGGGGTGCCAGTCTGAATGGAATGCTTTGAGGGTTGTATTGAATTGTCCGGTAAGCCGGTTAGTTAGAAAACTAACAGAAGTGCTTGAATAATCGTGCTGGTCTTGGGTTGGGAAGTAGCGGTTTGCAGACGAAAACATGTCAAGAAACCTGTTTGTCAGCTAGAACGGCACGGCTATAACCGATGAAGAGCACACTGATCGCATTCATGCCGTTGGTCTGACAACTGTCAAACATGCTAGGCCTCCGAAAATTAGGCACGAAAAGAAAACGAGGTGAATCGCACTTGTCTGTTTCCCATTCCCTAATTAATCGCTCTAATTATCGCCACCTATGAAAGTGTTTGCAACCGGTCTTTTGTTTCTGCTGGGTCATTTATTGGCCTCAAAAATCTGAACCTGTCTGCTGACCTTCGTGAATGGAAAGTCACCATTTGCAATCATGCGAAACTATCCACTATGCAGCTGTTTGTGTTCGTGCACAATTCACCACAGTAGTTGACACAGATTTGCAAGACCATTGGGTATGGGCGTCGGTTGCAAGCATGTATGTGTTAACAATGGATATGACCTAAATTATCCAAGTGAATTTCCCGATTCACTTTCATATGAAGCTGTTTTGTTCTATCCCTGTGTTAGCAGTTGCTTTCAATTTACTTCAGTACTGGTTGCGATGAAGAGATTATTTTACCTGCATGTGTATCAGAAGTTAATTGATTTCTAGCGATTCAGCGGTTAATTATAACTATTGTGGTAGGTTTCATTATTTTTAATAGACTAAGCTATGAAAAAGCTGAGTTTCAGGATTCGAACCAGTAGTAGGGCGCCTGTCATTTTTTGGGTACACTGTTCCTGTCACTTGCTTGATTGCAGTCGAAACTCTGAGCTTTCACAATTTGGTCTCATCTGATTTTAATGATTGATTATCACCGAGTAGACACGACGGTCAGATCAGACCTGTCGTTAACCTGTGCATACAATGTCCTAGCCATTTCTAACGGTTACATAAACGATGGTCGGATCTTAGTCGATTGGAAACGAATGCTAGGAGGGTACATGGAATCGTAGACTCGTCATGATAACAGTGGGAACGTAAGGCTGGCTAGCTGGACACATCTCAACACAGTGACTGGAAACACGGAAACAGTAACATTAAAACTTTAGCAAGGTAAAATCTAAGTGATATGGCTGATGTGTAAGAGGCGTTAGTGCGCGATGTTCGTTTGAAAGCGTGTGATAAGAACAGTCTGTGCACAGAACAACTAGCCTGATGAGAAAAGAAAGTAAACAAGGCCGACCGCTATCTCCGTTAAATTCACAGGCCAGACAAGAAACACAGATAGTGGTTGTGAATGGTCCACTACCGATATTACTCTCGAAACCTACTCAGAACGCTTGAAATGACTCGTTTTGTGAACGATCGTTTTCCGCGACGTTTCATGTTCAGTAAGGGCGGGACTCGTTTAAATTTGAGTGCACTTTTATGCTTGTGCATTGACGATAATGTTCAAACTCAACTGATTTTGGTAAGCCGTTGGTGTATGGCACAGAGCTACTATGTTTCAAACGCGGCTAAATGACCAAAGGTCACGGTAGCTCCAAACGTCGAAAGTGAGGCACATGCGAGGCCGCTTTGCTTCTCGAAACGAAACATTCACGAGCGTGCAGTTGTCAACGTGTACCATGTAGTTTGTCCAGCTTTTGGCCTTTTCTGTACGCAGTCCACCCGGGGTCTAGCAAAATTTATTGCGAAGATTTGTTCAACCAACCTGTCGATCTGATACCCTCTTCATCTTAGCGTGTGAGTTGATTCAAAGCCAAGCTAGTTGGCTTGGGCAACGAATTCTGTTTTTCACTCTTCCGGCAAAGGTGATCCCTCTGAACTTCATCTGTGTCCTCAAGGAATTGAAAAGCAATGAAAATGATTACAATGACACGTGACGAGGATCTGACGCAATCATTCTCAGCAGACTTGGTTATCTAACGGAAGTAAACGCAATGATTTTGGACATTACGAAATTCCGAGCCTATGCCCCAAAAATTACATGGAATGTTAAATTTTGTTTCAGTGGTGGTGTTTGAAAATGTCGACGGCTGAGTAATCCGAAACCCTATGATTTCACTGCTTGGTATTTTTATGGGGAAGCTGGAACGAAGAGCGTCAAACGCAGTTAGGTTGTTCTTTACGAATGTCACCTAAGTTATGGATTCGTAAACGCGAGGAAACGGGATCGATTTTAAAACCTGCTAACCAGGTTTAACTCACTCCTCTATGTATGCAATTTCATATTGTTTTATGTCTACGCTCATCCCACGTGAATATAAGCGATAATTCGGTGATTTTTTCCAAAGTGAGGGACGCAGATCGTCGTAGTATATACATACTTAAGCGGTATTTCGTTCGTTCTTTTCAGTTATGCGCCCCAAATTGAAGTACACACTTTTAAACATGTGGACACCTACAGGCCAAATTTTAAACTAACCAATCATCATGATCGACTAATGTTAACAGATACGGATGCAGATTGCGGTTGACGAAATGATGAGATTGTGTAAGATGGAAACAAAGAATAAAGATAAAGAAATTAGAGTGGGACGAATACTCAACATGTGTAACGCTCTACCAAAGTGGCGATAGACTAACAAACATCTGCGTGTGAATGCACTAAAGCGGTTTTACACTGCTTATTACGGGCGTTTCGGGAAAAGCCAAACTCTGTTTGTTCATCATCTGGCAGATAACACGGAGTGCTTTGACGGGTTCCACTCGGTGACCGGCTTCCTGTGAGTTGTCTCTGATTGTTGTCCCACCTTTTGCACTCAGAAGCCATCGATGGAGTTGTGTTGAGATCCATGTATGGAGTGTCCTCATTGGGGGACTAAGGCACTGTAGACCACAGGTACAGATGAATTCATAGGTAATTTGTAATTCCGAGGTCGTGGTCACCGGGTCTTCTCTCGTGCTTAAGAGAATGCGAGTTGTTCGGTGCAAACAGGTGAGTGGGTGAGATTTAGTGCTGGTGCATCTTACATGACGATTTTGCTATCGTCAAATTTTATTTTTTAATAAGTGTGGTGTGTGGCAGACGATGAGTGCACTATGTACCGAAAACCTTCGTCGACAAAACAGTAGCATACCTCTCAGAGTCTCTCATCGACGCAGCACAAATGTTTTATAGTTCTAACATTCAACCTTATCGTTATGTATTGAAAAAAATCACCTTCGTTTTCTTGATCGGTGCTACCGCCAAATAGACGGGGTAGCTATGGGAAGTCCACTAGGGCCCATCCTAGCAGACTTTTTCATGTTAAGGATTGAGCAGAAGTTAATCACAGACATAGCGGATCTGTCATATTACAAACACTACGTCTATGATACACTAGTATTCAGTCGGTCTTAGCCGGCAACAGATAACCTAGTGAGCGCCTCAATAGTTGTCATTCCAACCTGAAGGTAACGTGTGAATTTGAGACCGACAACTGTTTGCCGTTTCTAGACATACTGATTGGTCACCGAGAGGATGGCTCTATCAACGGAGCCGTCTATAGGAAATCCACGTGGTCCGGTCAATACCTGAACTTTAGTAGTTTCTTACCGGTCCATCACAAACACGTACTAGTGAATACACTTCACACGAGCAATGCGAGTCTGTACACAGGATAATCTTGTGAAAGATTTAGACTTCATCACATATACACTACAATCTAACGGGTATCCAAGAAGGTTCATAGAACGGCATAGTAAACCGAAACCACCTTCCGAACAGATGGCCACAGTGAGAAAAAGAGGGTTTATACAGAATTGCCTTCGGAAGGCGATTATAGCGTGCATCAAACAACTCGAAGACTAGTGGATTCGATCGAACGAACATTTAACGCAGCGGAACTCTGTGTATTAGCACGGACCTAGAAACTGCCTGTCCCTTCACTCAAAAGAGATCAGCCTATCGGTGACACCTCACATTGTGTCTACCAATTTACATGTAACTGCAATGAAAGTTGCATAGGCAGAACCGAGAGGTGCTTGATCTCCAGAGTGAAGGAACATTTGCCTAAATGGGTGCAGAGCTCTGTATTACAGAAGAACGACAATGTGTTGTTAAAACACGCAAGCAACTAGCATCCGCAGTCGCAAGACGTCCTGACCACTGGTCACGTTATCGACCAAATGTGTGCATTCACAATCCCGTTACGTCACTCGAATCCAAGATTCTTGCGGTTTCTTGATGCGGTCGCAATCAGTCGACTGAAGCCGACCTTGTGTGTTCAGAAACAACTGCTCGTAAACTTGACCTCTCTCTGGACTTAGTAACCTTTCATAACCCACCGATTGATTACCCATCCTGCCCCCTTACTGTTCGCTACGAAAATCCGTTTCATGTAAATTTGGTACTGGCGAGTCAATACGAAATGCTTGCATCTGCCAGTTTTCGTGTTCTGACGGTTTTGTTCAAACTTCTGAAGAGAATGAACTGTTCTAACGAAATATGTCGGAGCAAAACACGTCGGTAGTGGATCACAGCTAATTACGCCTCCATAACGGGACCTAATTTACAGTGCAAAAGGACGGTGTTCATTGGGCTGCCCTACAAAAGCGAGAACTCAGTTGCACAGTCAAAACGACGTCTGAAATTGCACTTACATCTGACCCACGACGCCGCACATCTGTCTCACTGTGAGCACCAGACGTATACTCTTGCTGCCAATTGAAACTCTCGGTCAGTCATTGTATTCACTTGCTTACACGCACCTGTGGTGACAGGTACATTGGAATGGCAAACAGAGCCGTAGAAACGGGTTAAGCAGCACCTACCAATGTGACTGCACCCGTCAACAAGTCAACCGAAAACAGCCTTGCGCCAGTCAACCGAAACTAGGGCTTGTGATCGCTAGACACCTCATCATTTCGCATGACCCCAAATTGCAACCGAGTGAAAGCACTGAAGTTTTTTAAGACCTTGTTAATCACCTGTCACAAACCTGCGTTTGGTGCTCAAAAGGATTTAAGTCATTTTGCGCCCGTTTTCGTTTTCCTTACCAGGGTCAAGTTAGCCATGGGCAGCCAAGGATAATTGTCGATTTGTTTTCACTTAGTCGTTCATTTACTTTAATTTTGAACGTTACACGTCTGTGGTTGAAAAGACCACCAAATTAATTCATCTCGCTAGCTCCTCGTTCTCTGTGTTATTACAGTTGGTTGAATTTTCCAACGATTGCCACCATACGAATTATTAATTGTACCGGTGGTCAGAAATTTTCCATCTTTGATGAACATGAAATGTGTAGGCGTCACGGAGTGCGATCCTGTACGATATGGGTCACAACAGTGTGGTGGTGGTGGAGACCATTGCGGTAATGGGGTATTCACATGCTGTATATGTCTTGTTCGGTTGTGAATTTTAAATGGATTATGCTTAGTCCAGCGGAAACAAAGAGGCCAGTCGCGTTACATTGAATCCCGGGTAGACCGACGCGTGTCGTGAATGTCATACATCATGTAGCCGATCTGGTAAGAATTCAGTATCGCGGCGTACGAAGCAACTTCTAACCTCATAATTTGTGAGACTGTTTGTTGGCACACGAGTACACTTGTCAACTGCTTTTTAGTCGTGAGCATCTCAGTTATATCGGAAGGTTTTCTGGTCGCTGATATTCGCAGTCAGTCAGAGGGATCATTTGATCAGCAATTTCGAAGTCGATTCATTGCAGAGTTGTATTTACCTCACAGGATATATCGGTATTGTTTGTAAATTACGTGATCAATAGGAGTCCGCAACATATCCGGCTAGTATTCAGCTACCAGTGCCAGATCCTGAGGGACAGCAACGACTCACCTCTGCATTAAGAGCTAGTTAACCGTAACCGGGGTGTCAGAAAAGCCACCCTATGTCCATATGATCAGTAGACAAGGAATTGAGCCCTCATCTCTTCACGGGTAACGTGTAGTACAACGAGCGCTGAGCTGTTGCGTTTGGCAACTGTGGAATATTCATTTTGTTATCATATATTCCAACATCGAATTGGTTTTTTTTTATCATAGACATGGTTTGGCTATCGACAGCCATGCCATTAACGGCTGAACTCTGGTACGCTATGCCCTGATTCAAGAAACAACACGTGTGCGTTTGTGTGTATGAAAAATGGTGTGACTCATCTAACCGCGTGACTGCCATAAACGGGATGACCGTGTGCACACGGGCACCGGCTTCTGGGACTGCTAGGTTGGCTGTGGAGAGATGTCCGTGTTCATTTGTGCCTGTGCGCAGTCTGCATGGCAATCCGCCCTAGGCTTTGTGAGTGATGGCAACCCAATGGGAATTAAACACAGACTAACCACTGGGTGTAGTTGTGGTCACGCACCAATGAACAACTACACACGTAGGGCCTATGCAAGTAATATGTAATATACGTACGTGATTGGAATTGTTTTGAGCGATGTAAACACAAATAACTTTCCCAAGCTTCCACTGAATGCTACGATTTCCGATTTTTTGTTTTTGAGTGCTATCATTACCGTTCTCGCCGTTTCGTAATTCCGGACGTGGTCAGATCGCATCATTGCCTGATAGATCGTTTGTAGATTCACCACTAGTGGTCCGCTGTATTCGACGTCGTGTAAACACACTCAAACTTTTTTCACCCTCCAAGTTTTGCCATGATTTTATTAGTCTATTATGCTTTGCGTTCCACGGGAACAGTGTATGGGACAGTCTGGCAACTGCGAACAAAGGCGACTTCGAATTATGATCGGTTTTGCGAGGCTTACAGTTAAACTCATCGTCTGCAGTTTTGTCCTCGTCTGAACCCATCGGGCGGGCAGTCGACCGGGCATTTAAAGCTATTTTGGTCACACTAAACGTAAACGGGCAAACATGAAGTGGGGTCTGCTCGTCCACGCTAACAAGACGTCATTAACACAATAATTTCCCTGGATTACATTTGCATGGGGAAGTGTCTTCTGGTCCTCAGCCTACCGATCATCGGCCATTACGCACGTAGTACACACCATCTAACGCAATCAGGTGAGTGGGTAACTGTTAGGGTGCACATCTCCTAAGCAGCCAGAGCGAATCACGTTATATCGATTGATCAATCCGGCTTCGAGTGGATTTATCTGTATCAATTCTCAGTTGATCAGACTGCAGCCGTGCAATCGAATGCTTGTATTCTATCTGCGGTTGAGCGCGCACCTAGAGGGATGATCCAATAATGACCGAGTTGCAAATGTGGCATTCTGGACTTTCAGAGGTTTGCTGACCTTGATGATGGCTCGCTTGATTTCTTCACTTCTAAAGCAGCTGTGATCGTTCAACATCAACGAAGTGAGAGATTAACGCAACGCAGACTACGTAATAGTAAGCTCACCAAAATCTCCAGGTGTCAGTTGTGTTCAAAATTGATGCACGGATGATATAACTGACTTTTAGGTAGGAATGGTTATTGATTTTCCTGTACAGTGAATCGTAACCCACATTCATGAAACACTTCTGTTGCCAAAAATACGGTAATCTTTAGTTCGCTGATAGAAAACCAATTTAAAGCTCAGTGTTTGTTGAATGCTTTGTCCACAGAGCAATGCAGGAATTATGCACAACCTCAGCCTGTCTCAAGTCCTTTCATGGTAGTCAAATCTTACTGCAGAAATGATCAATGCTGAAGTTAGGTCTAATTTTTTCGTTCATCTGGGATACTACGAATTCCATGGATCAGTACATACGACAAGTAACCCACGAACAAGTTAGTACTTTTTTCCAACTGTCGTTTGCACAGTGGAATGTATTGTCTAGGTTTACAGAATCTGTACAGTCGATGAATTACAACGACCGTGAATTGGCTATTCAGGATTACACGGTTGGATTACCGTGCATCGAGTGGTTGACCAGATTGGGCACTCAACATTTACTTCATGCATAAAGTGGTTCTTAGATGACCGATGGCTTAAGTTATTCTGCTTTAGATAATGGTTTTGACAATCAACTCACAGAACTGTACGCAGATTTATGTGGCAGCAATTCCTATGCAATTAAAGGAAACAGGAAATTTGCTCCAACTGGAATTTAATTGGATGGGTCGTGGACTACTTCTATGACCAGAGGTAGCATCTAGCTACGGTTAACTTTGACGGCGTCCGAACCAGTGCGTGCGTGTACAAGCTTATTGACCCAAAAATTAGTGGAAACTAGAAGCGGACTTTGTTAAACAACAGGTGGTTCAGAACTAGTACTGTACACATCGGTAGTGAATGTCAAACAGTTTATCGAAAACAGAAAATTGTATGACACCGACTTCCTTCGTTTTTAAAAAGGTCACGTAATGGAGTATGTCCGGTTGGCTGTCATCGCTAATTGGGAGACACTAGGGATGTGTGGTCAGTTCCAAGATTACTGGTTTGAACTACAACTGAAAGTGGTTGCCACAAAGTGCAACAAACCAATGAATTAATCCAGGTTAATTGATTGTGCACAACCAAGGGATAGAATTTTTCTGAAGATTTTTATGTTAAGACTCAACCATTGTATCACATGGCAATAATGATTTGGTGGTTATTTGGAAACGAACACAAAGCTAACTTAAAAGCAACCTTAACATATTCGTAATTCAAAATTTGTTTCTCGGTCAGCCAGGTTATAAGATTATGAAAGTTTTCAATAGTGTACGACGAATATACTATTTTATACGTGAATTTTCTGTTTTGGTAGTTAAATTTTTCATGAGTATCCCCAAACTTTCCACATTCACCCGATTCAGGCTGTGTACATTCTTATTTGATGTTATTCTGCCAGTTAAAATTGAATACTGCAACGTTAGCGTTGCTTTACCGGACATTTTGCGTGCATTAGTTCAGCTCAATTTGATCAGCTGTATTCGGCAGTTCCCGTCAGGCGCAGGGTAAGTGCAAGTGATATATGGAAATTGTAACGAATCCATTAGTTCATTAAGAATAACGGAAGTGGTGCGGATCACGGTCTACTGGAGGTGAATGGGAGTGTTGGTGAGTGCGTTCATTTTATACGCGCCTGTCATGAGGCATGCGTTCCTCATCCCCGTGGATGATAGGGGGATTGTTCAAGCAATACGTACAGACAGAGGTGTAAAAGTGCGTGGACAAGAAGAAGAACCAGTTGTTGTGTAGTCCGAATCATATCAGGCAGCAAGCTGCGTTTCCACCGAAACCAGAACGGTACGTTCACAACTCTTACTTTGTAAAGACGAGCCTCACTATGTTAAAGAGGATATCACTAGGCTCAAAATTTTGCCATCCAAAGTCCACATGTAACCGCTTAGACATTGGCGGTCGATTTGAAAACTTACACGCGCAACTGAAAGAACTTATTCGACCATCAGGATTTAATGCTGAACACCGTAAGTCTATCCTTGAGAACATTTGCTATACTTATCGGAGCAGCAAGGTACCGAACCGTAGTTTACTGGAGTTGGACCACTTAGGAGCAGTAAAAAAGTTGCAATCCAACCGGGAAATTCTAATCACGAAACCTGACGAACGAGCAGGGATAGTTTTACTTAGCAAAACTGATGACTATTAAAATGTCGCCGAATCGATCAGGTAACTTGGGGCCGTAGTAAACGGAAAAGATAAGGGTAAAACGACAACAATGGAGAAGCGCTTGTCCAAATTACTCCGTCAGATGAAACAAGCAGAAGTTGTTGATGTTGCGACGTTCTGGTTTATTAAACATATGGGAACAGTCATTCTACGTCTGTGCGGTCTTCTCAAAGTTCATAGGGACGAACTGTCACCTAGCCGGATCCTAGACACGTACAGTTCGCCATATCATGTCGTAGTTCAACGACTAGTGGAGATATTAGAACCGACCAAATCATGGTTGAACTCCTTTTAATCTGAGTGACACTTTCGGCTTTGTGGATCCAGTCACTTCAGTGGATATCGGAGACGACAACTTGCTGCTGTTGGACGGGACTTTCTATTCACTAATATACCCCTACAAGGAACTATCACGTACATTGAGGACACTCAAATTGGTGTTGGAAGTACAGGAAAACGTTGTCTCGTACCCATAACGTTCAATTTCAATTTAATGAAAGATTTTACGAACAGAAAGATGGAATAGCAATGGGTTCATCTCCAGGTCCGCTACTCTCACGTACATTTACGGTCAAACTAGAAACCATTAACCTCAGTCAGATGGCTACCAGGCGCAGGCTGTACCAACGCTAAGTGGACGATATTTTCTGTCCTATTCCAAACGATGATGGTCTTCAGGTCACGTTAGCTGAGTTCAGTGAGGCATACCCCAATCAAAAGTTCACAATCAAGTTAGAACATTATGACCATGCCGTGTGGCTTCGTTAATCGGAGGAACGATTTATAGAAAAAAGACCTGGATGGGTCAGTATACACACTTCTGCAGTTTTGTACAGCTGAATTGCAAAAGAAATTCGGTGTGTTGTCTGGTGAACAGGACGCGAAAGATCTGCACACCGGACACTCATTGAGAATAGATACCCTGAGAGATTCATAAATGAAAATTTCCGTACCGTTGCGAAACTTGAACTCGTTTGGACAGTAAAGAAAGAGCCGATTTCCGTCTGTCTATCATTCAAGAGTGAGGTTTACAGTGGAACAATCAAGTGCAAAACTTCCAAACGCGATCCAGAGTATCTACTCTGCCGTTCTATACCTGTCCGGCACTGGTGCCATATCCTAGGGGTAGTTTGTCCGAGTTCTCTTCGTCCTCCTGTACCCACCCTCTCATCTGTTGTTACGTTAGGATAACCACAAGGCGGCTGTCGGACAGGATTCGTGAACACTTACAAAAGTGACTTCGCGGCAGTTTGAGAAGGCGCCTTCCCAGTGTGATCGGCTCCAACCTAATTGATACCGGCCCTCAACTAAATCTGAATGAAGCGTTCCTAATTATCCACAAGTTTCATCAAGCCAGCTCCAAAGCTGTCAGAGAGCGAACATTAAAAACGACCGACTCTATTGCCATCGGACTCCACTTCCGTTATTTCTAATGACCTTCTTGATTTGTTACAATTTTTACATACAACTCTCACTTGCTCTGTGCAATTGTACAAGCCTGATGTGAATGACCGGAAACAGGTGTTTGCAAAATCGAACTATGAAATTCATGGGAATCCGGAGAGGATTTGACCAATGTATTTGCACTTAGAGTGTTCCGTGATCCACACCCATACGATATAATGTTACACTATATTCAAAATTCGTAAGTTGCAGAGCCGCGGTATGGTTTGGATTACGGACTCTGGTAATGTAATGTGTCTGTCAGGGTGACAAAGGGCCTTAATGCGATCTGATCGCTTGTGAACCCGGATGACACATTGGAACAAAATGGTTGGTGTGGAGACTAACGTTATTTATTCATATCCAACAAGCCACTTGAATTTAAGGATACACAGTCTCCTGACAATATAAGTTGACAGTTTAAATAAGTATGGCTCTTTTATTCCGAATGCTGGAACTGGGTCTGGTTTATGGTCATCCACTAACAGTTATCTTGTTGGTCGTAAAACGTTCTGTCTATGTCCAAGCATTTCTGCGTCAATCTTAGTTCACACAAAAACGGCACTTTTGAAGCAACAGCTAATCCGATGATGCATCCGTCTCACATTGTAAGCCGGTCACTCTATATACTGCATACGATAGAGACTAGAGTATGTCACCGCTGACCTCTCTCCCACTGTACTTTGCAGCTCAGATTTGGACCTTGTTCTGTCTTGATTGTGTATGTTTCCTGCGTAGATTCCAGTAGCAGGATATCTGGTTCTGGTATCCGTTTACTGGTAGGACCTTACGGCTCCCATTCTCTAGAGGAGTGAAAAGTTTGAGTTCTTACATTTACTCGTCCGCTGTTACGGCCCAGAACACCAGTAAGTAAAGAAACTTGATGATCCTGCTTTGAAACGGATAGGTCAACAAGCTGCACTGGCTTGGATGTCCCGCAAATTGAATGTCAACATCTGCTGTGCTTCGAACATCAGCATTCTGGACAACAGTCAGTGGATTGAATTGATGGTGCCATCAAGCTCGACTGGATACTGGTTTTATACATACATGGCCCCGGTTCCTGCCAATGGTCAAGCTGCAGTGATTGAAATGAATAATCTCAAGCCACATCCACCGTGGCAGATTCAATTTCGGATGAGCGGTTCTGTTTTTATTCCAGTCAATCAGTCGGCCTATGGCTGTGCGATCGTACGACTGTACATTTAAACCCTTTCTGGACTTTGTTGAAATTCGGTAAACTAACTCGTTCTAACGGTATGATTACCATATATGGTCGTCGTGTCTGATTCGCTGCCTGTCTTGGGTGTCCATCGTGGCCTAGTTCTGACTCGCTTCCAGTAAACTTTAGATGCTGAAGGTTGTTCTTTCTCCAGTTGGAAATCGGGTCGTATGATCGAGTGTGTATGTGCAACACAAACAACTCGATAATATTAATCATTCTTTGCCGATTCATTGCAGCTCAGGAGGCAGATATTCGATATATAATGTTCCATCCCGTTCAGGAAGGGTTGATCAAATTCTTGTAGCTGATAAGTCGCGGGGGATTTTGGTTGACATGGTCTGAAATATATTCACAAGTGGTCGCAGCTTTCATATTCCCACGGAACTTTCAGTCCGCTCTTTCAGAAAACAGGCAGTGTACCTGAGTGTCGTTCCTGTATGGGTTCGTTGGTAGTGCACGTCCTTGCTACGAACGGGATTAGAATACTGACCGCGCTTACATGCGACCACTGTTTTGGCCACTTGGATAGTGACCTTATCTTAGACACTGTGGAATCATTATATGCAAACGCTGTAAGCAGTACTGAGACTGCTCGATCAACCCAAGAGCACACATAATAACTGACCCGTTGGGTCCAATAACTGATTCCACGTTCAGGAACACTCTTCAAGCTGAATGGTGCATTGGTCAACAAAGTTGCCTCATGAAGGAGCGGATGGACCCTTGTTCTTTATCAAATCCGTGAACAGCGTCACATGTACTGTCGGTCAGTTTTAAAATAGTATCATTCTTAGTGTGATTGTTGGTGTTTTGCAACTGACAAGGACACATAACATGTCTTATGTATCTATTTGTGTGTTTGTTTCCCAGCTGTAAGTGCACAGTTAGGTGTGTTCATTGACCTACACCGTTACAGTTGTCCAGACACAAGGTAGTTAAAGTAAATATGTAATCATACTTTGGTGCTCTGTAGCAATACATAGGTTCAGGTGAGGAACGGAAAAATATACATGGGAAAATGAACGTAATATGGTTTACCTAGGGGAATTTCGATCAAAATCTGCACCAAAATTGTGTCCGTCGCGGTTGCCCATTTTATCCATCTTCACTCAAGTTCGTTATACACGAAATAATGGAAGACTGTTCGTGGCACTCGGAAGTTTCATACAATGATATCCTCTCCGGTAGGAACTTAAGCGAACTTGACTATGTTACGATGTGTGTTCCAACGGTAAGCCACGGAGTGTGGCTCCTGGACTGTGATATTAAGTTTAGTCATAGACCAAACATTTTGAAGCCACATTCCGATTTGCTTAATCAGGAAATGTCAGTTTTATTGGCGGTAATGAGAGAGATTAATTCCGAGCCTGTATTGCTAACTAGTGCATAGTTTTGTAAACTCGGAAGCATCGTAAACATCAGAAGATGTCTCTTACATTTGAACTTTGCAATAATGAGACTGTGGTCACAGCAGTTTTCCTGTGTGGTTACAAGCCGAAGATAGAAGATATCATGTTGAGAATCGAGCTAAAACACTAACCCAAACCTTAAAAATGCATAGATTTAAATCGTTAATCATGCAATAATGAGATAATGCTGTGGAAACCATAGATGTTGCGCTAACCTTACTTTGAACGTAGTTATTAAGTTGTTTAAATTCGGCATCCTGGCGTATACTATGTGAATTTAGTAGTGAAATCTCATTCATTTTCTTTGCTTCAACTTGGAGCTCATAATAGTCTTTGGATTCGGCAGATTTCTGACCGGATATTGCTCTCGGCAGTTCATACATCTAGCTCGAAGTGGACATCAACAAAAACCTCCGTCGTAATCTGATCTTCGATCCTTAAAGTTGGCTAACCGAGAAGGTTGATGAAATCGAAACCACTTTTGTTACACAGCATAGCAGCAACCCCTTTGGGCTGAGCTGCAGTATCGGTTCTAGACGGACCTGATAGCAGTATTGTCAACCAGATGGATGGCACAACAAACCGTAGTAAATCCAATAGGTTAGACTACTGAGCAAAACACTGTTCATCCCGAAAACCGACTCAGGTGGTATAAGCTTCAATAACAGTTCGAATACAAACACTCATTTGTACATAACGACAATTCCTGGGCGATAGAGCTGCCAGTGGTAAGTTCATGCGTGGATAACCATTTCTTGCCGGACTGAACTCCAATGCTTTTTCCTGTATTCTCCCACGGTTACTTCAATTCCTCAATGCATGTCCCGTTTGACTATCCATGGCAGAGTGATGCAGCGTGCTTTCTCCCTCCCTGGACATGAAAGAAACATGTAGGCTGACAAAGAAAACCGGCCGTTGCAAATTTGCTGAAGTGTGCACGCCTAACTAGAAATTTGAGGAAATTATCTATGCTTTCATTTTTATACGAGTGCCTGTGGGGTGCACAGTACTGTAGACTGTTGATACACTGAACAGTGTTCATCCTCCACCATCGTTAGCAAGTGACTATCACCTTTATGTTTTCGTTTGTGCTCATTAGGGCTGAGATACAAATTTCTGCAGAACTCCGTCACGTTGACATCGCACGACTTTTGGTTAGCAATATCTACGTAGGCTGGATATCATTCTAACGTGGTAGACCTGCTCACAACAGTTTAAAGAGATGAAAGACAAATGACAACCTTCTCATCAGGGTTCCCTCGATCGATCCTACTGTTGTGCGTAATAATGAGTAATTGACAAAACAGTGGATGAATAATCACTCTCAGTGACATTCACCGTGTTTCCCGACCTTTGCGTTTAATCTTCTATTTATGAGTTGTATCAAACTGACTGGTGGTGAATCGTTTATTAACCGAGTGTCATGCTAAACGAACAAAAGGATACTGGATTTATTCACAAGCGCTGCCAAAATCACCCACATTTTCAACGGCTTCTGATTCACTCCCGTCTCTGTTTTGTCGTTCAATGGACTCACTTGAAAGTAACGCAATTAATCCGTAGATCCGATTGGTGTAATCAGTCAAAGCAATCAGTGTCTCAAAAATACTCGAATCCGGCAGGTGGTTGCACGTTTGTTAGAAGAAAATCAGAAATGATGTAACTTACTACAGATAAATGGTTGTTTCTGTGCGTGTCCTCTCACAGACTAAATCGGTTTGTGCATAAGTGCTTTGTGTAACTAAAGTGTTCCTATCCAGGAAGAAATTCTTGGCAACAAATGTTTTCATTGAAGAAACACGTGTATGACGTATGCAGTATATTTCGTTCAGAGTTTCAGTGCTAGTAAACAGACCGAGCAGAACCATAGAGATTACACTAAAGTGCTTGCTAACTGTTTATATGAGTGGCCTATCAGGTGCATGACTGAACAGAACGCAATGCAAAATACTTCCGCATTAATATTGGCTTTTCTCTCCCAATGATTAACTGGAAGTGTTTGAAGTAAACTAAGGCAACCGGTCTTGTTGTCCTGTTGATCTAGTGATCAAAATTAGTCACTGTCAATTTTTGTAGTCGACACAAAACAAACGAAGATAAAACGCTGAAAGAAATGAGAGAAGAATTTCAAGCAAAAACGACGACACGTTTGCGAGCCTTTTGCTATTTCGCCTAGCTTGTGATTGGTAATACAATTCACCTTGAAGTGTGATCCTTTACAATCCCGATTGTTTCACAATTGCCATAACAACCTACATGTAGCGTTACTTGTGCGTGTACCCCCTTGAATTGGGCTTGTGATACTCGTGGCTAATAAACCACGCAGTGATGAAATCCTGCAACTAATCATCATTCATTACACCAGTACCTACCTAACAAATCCGGTTTGCCAACTCCATCATGTCTACCGGTTTCCATGAAATTGATGCGCCGTGCCCCAAGAATAGGTACTTTTAAGCTCCGTTGAGAATGCTCCCGACGGTACACTACCGTGTACCGAATATGAGAGATCAGTCCTAATCACTCGTCCACTTCGCATTCTGCCAGCAGACCCTACACAGTAATTCCATCACCCAAGCACACATCCTGTTGTTAATGCTTGTGGGCACAGGCCAACCCATAAGAATATCACGAGGTTACGCGTGATCCGACAATTCCCACTCATACCTCACGCAAAATTTCTGCTGGGCAATTTTCACTGGCAACAAGCCCTTTATTCAATAACGGAAAAAGACTACGAGATGTTGATATTTCCGTTACTCTCTCCGCCAGCACTGGACATATTGGTCAGTTGGTGGCTGTAGAACATCCAACGGTTGGATGTTACGAACAGTAAGTTCAGGTTGATACCCGTCTTTATTTTGTCGTGTACTATTGAGGAGGAAATGGACCAGAGACATCACCCTCGTCAAGTTGGCAGCCTCGAATATTAAGGAATTCACACGAAAGGCAGAACAAACATGTACATATTTAGAGACGCTTCACCTGTACACTTAACAGCGTATTGTTGATGTGTTGGATAAGATTTGAGTTTATCAGAAACATACCATACGCTACTAGAGCTACGACTCTGCGTAATCTTCAAGAAAATTTGTCTTGTTCGAATGAATAGGGCATATATTCCTGAAAATGGATTAAAACACCTACTGAACTTATCGTCAGTTCAGTTTAAGCGAACTCAGTTAGGGCTTCTATCCTTCGGGTTGTAATTCGAAATTTCCTCTAAAACAGTCTATCGGTTATAGCTAAAAGTGCAATCCAAGAATTCTTATGATCAAATGAGAGACTCTTCTCCAACGTGGCAGGACGGTAAAGGATGGCTCTGAGTGAAGATGATCAATAATCCACAGTACTTTCTGAATCTAGCAATGTATCAAAAGTTCTGTTCACCATCTAAACACTGTCAGGCCCTGAATCGACAGCGAGAGATGAAAGACGTGGCTTTTCTCCAGCCAGATAAAGGCCGCTGTACAGTTATCACGAACAAGGCTAGCTGGGAGTCCAGAGTGGAAGGTATCCTAACGGACGTACGGGCACTTCCTACAGACAGAGCGGCGAATAAGAGTGTTTTGATATAGCAACAGATTCCAAGATACACGTACACACACAGGGAGCCAAACGAAACCTGTGTGTATATGACAGGCTCCAAAACACACAAGTGAATTGTTCCGTCTCAGTGTCTCACAAGCTGGTTAGGTGCCCTTTACATATTCTTAATCCCCTCCAGCAGATGTTTAACTCTATTTTACGAAAGATTGCTTTTGACCGGCAAAAGCTTTGAAGAACATATCGATGAGTTCACATTAGTATTAGTCTAGCAATGCTGGCTATTAAAAAACTGTTCATCTTCAACAAAGAGCCGACTTTTCGTTTTATTTTATTTCCAGACGCAGCACGTCTTTTTATGCGTTTGTTTTGATTGCCTGGGAGACTTTATGTTTTCATGCACACAGAATATCCGTTTAGACTTCTGGAGATTGTCAAACAAATCCCTGGTTTGCAGGCGGGTATTGTGTCAGGTTTCGCGTAATAGGATATTTTTTAGAATTGGTTGGATTACAACTGTTTGGTGCGATAGCTTGTATTGGCCTCTGTAGGTGGGAAGTTGATAATAGTTTGATTTTTATCACTAGTGTTTACTTTAAAATATCCATTTTCAAAGTCCATTTTAAATTCCGTCTTAAATTCCATTCACCCTAATATCCTTATTTCTCACCAGGAAGAAACAAAAGACGGTTCACTTAGCAAACGGTAGGAGGGCTCACTGCACCGCGAGTCTAAGTAAGACAGCCAATCTTCACGGTTCTTCTCTTTTGGGGCGATTGTCTACAAACAATATTTAGAGTAAACCATAGTTCACAAGCCTGATCGATCGGCTTTCTTACTAACGTATCTGCTTAGCAGTTTGTCGACATCCGTAGCCAGAGCGGATCGATCAAGACTGCGGCATGTACGGTTCCGAAAATGCAGGTATTTCTGAACCCACCTTCCAAAGGCAACCATATCACAGCTGACGTAATTGGAAAATTACGGTCTACTGCAACTCACACATACTCTGCCGTTGAATTCCGGTTGGCGTTCACAACTTGGCATGTCGTTCAGCGTGTTTACAACCGTGACCTACCGAATTGTCCTATCAATTACGTAATTTACCAGGTAACGTCGGTTTCTATATCGACAGAGCAGTCTGACGCCCATGACAGAGAACGGCTGAAAATGTGCTTATCAGATTGGTGTGCGCGATGACGTAACAGACAGTGGCGAGAGAACGAGTGGAGGGGAATCCTACCTCGTCCACTACAGGGTATATCATGCAAGCAGATCACGTTGTTGATGTCGTGAACCCATTTGACGTGTTTGTGTGCGACCGGAATTCTAACTTGTCTGTATCCTCCGAGGCAATGTTAGTTTGTACACGTCGTTTGGTCATGTGTATGCACAAACTGTTGACACGGGTTGATTGTCTACCTTGGGATTGATGACAGTCCTTCTTTCAGGCAATGCCTACCGGCATACCGTTCTTGATGTTGTTACTATCCAGCTATCCTGTACACTTCAATATTTAACACTCGTGACTCAAGATGGTAAGCGAAATATTCACAGTTTGCATCATGTCTTCCTTCAGTATTGGTGAAGAGGACCAGAGGAACACCATATATCAAAGCGTTTTTCTGTTAACGCTGGGGTTATTACTGTCACACAAAAACACACAAAAACACGCGAATTCACCGGGTTATCCTAATGAGATTTATCCGGCAAGCTCACACTGTCCACAAAGAGAAAGGGATAGGCTAGCAGGTGGGTGAAACAACCCAACCTACAACGCCGCGCCTTGAATGGCGGAAATCCCGGTAACACGCCAAGGCAGCGCATGCGGAGACGTAGCCACGTCACAGCCCCACAATTCTATACTACGTCAACTCGATTCTGACCCTTCAAAATTCCAAAAACAAACACACCGGGTACATCTGGATATTTTTTATCAGTACTTTCATCATCCTGAACATTGTTTTATGCTGTCCGTGAGTTCCGTGTGTTCCTCTACTTCCCGTCGTTTCTACAGTCCCGTCTAGTCGAATTGTGCGCATTAGGTATCGACCATGTGCTAATTGTTAGGCCACGTCCCCCTACTTTACGTGCTTGTTGGTTGGGGGGAATCCTCCGTTGGTTCTGCTGCTTACTGAAAACCTGAAGTTGTGATGTGTCTAGTTACTCTGTTTTGCAGTCCGCTATTCATTGCGTTGCGTTCACAAAAGTTATAGAATATTGAAACGGGAGATACTTGTGTGAATCTCACCTTGAATGACTACGAACGAGGTGAATGCCCGGTGAGTTCAGGTGAGCAATGGAAAACATAGGCTCAACCCACAAGTAAGATTGCATAGAATGGATGGATATACTACAGAATGGTAATGATAACGTACTTCGAATTTGAACGGAGAATTGGATAAATCCATGTGTAGGGATCATTCCAGGGAAAGCTGGGAATTATTGAATCAAATAAAACAATAAAATCTTACTACACGGATTCGTAAAACTACTGCTCACTGTCAATTGATGCCTGATGTAATCCAGAGGGACGCAAATAGGGGGAGTTTCCCCACCTTCTAGTCGTATTCCAGACTGTTTTTGTGTCCGATGGGTTTACTTAAGGGGGCTGCTGATGATCAGGTGATTGGTCTTATAATCGGTTCTCAGAAACGTTGTTTCATACTTCCAGGTAAAACTTTACATCCACTCAGATCACGGATAACTAGTTTGGCGAAATTTGTTATTATCAGGAGGTGTGGATGTGAAACTTTTATGTCTTAACTGGATTTGAACGGGCAGTAGATAACGCAAGTCCTTACGCAATATGTGTTCTGGTGTAACTAGTCGCGGATTCCCAAAACCCGAATCGTTCAGCTGACCGATTCAACTTTTCACTTCTCTGCTTGTTAAGCTTCTATGACTAACGAAGTAGAACAAAGTACTACTAGAGAAATGAAAACGCCATTTCTACTGCGTTTGTAATCTTTTGATATTTTGTTTACCAGAATGACTATTAGATGGGAAGATTCGCCGACAGAAAAAGACAGTAAAATCCAGGCACTTGGTAAAAACAGCATTCTAGAGTTATTACCAACTGATAAACCATCAACATCCTCAGACGAATCTGCGGGTTTTCAAATCACACAAAATTACTATATCGACAATGCAAACATACATAGTTTCCGACTGTATTTGTCTTTAACTAAAAGTGGGAACTTCTGTCTGTGGTTTTTTGGTAATTGTTGGGTCTGACCGATTAGCTTGTAGATGTTTCACTATTATTTCAGATAGTAGTATTATCCGTGAATAAACAAGCCAGTTAACACAAAATAGCTTGAAAAATCGCACAGAATTCCTCGTATAAATTCCATGATCTCGAAATGACCTATTTCATTTCTCACCTGGAATGTAAACATAAAGTACACATATTCGAAACTTATTATTTATGAACTGAATCAACAAATATATGACTTGATGTTCACTCATTAGTGACTGCAACAAGGACAACAAATAGCTAAGATAAGACGCTGTATGAGTTCGGCAGAAAAAGCTACCATCGATGGCGATGTGTGGACAAGTTTTCTGCTGGTTAGACCAATGGTACCTAACTCTGCAGACAATGGTTATCAACTGAACGCGAGAAGTTCTTGAAGATGTTGCCGTTTAGACACACTGTGTTGTCGAAAAATCTTAGGCATAGTGAAGCAACAGCTGGTATCACATGCCAACTCAGCATATAGGTCATGCTTTTACTTAAGTTGTTCCGCGGATACATTTCAAAATATTCACCATCAGCAAGCCTCTTGTAGGTATGTGGACGTAGTGAGCGACAGCTGAACAGCTAGAGTCGCACTGTACGTATAAATTTCCCTGGAGAATACCCTTTGGTGTTCAGCAAAAGAGTGCCCTGTGTCGAACAAGGAACTTTCCTGTTTTACGTATACATGACTGACGGGCAGTTTTATCACCCCGAAAACAACAGAGAATGGGTCACATAACCCAAGCGTTAGTTAGCTGTTCAACAAACTCAAGATCAGAGATTCAACAGGATGAGGCTCAGGCACCCAGTTTGGTGCACTGGTTTACAGTCCTGGGTAACTTATTTTTTGTGAGATTGTGGATAGGGTCACAGCTAGTGGCATCTTTGTAGTTGCACTTTATAGGTTAGGGTTGTGCTGCAAACAGAGCAGTATACCGGCAGTAGAATTAAACAGAGCGATACCGTCAGTCGGTTACAATATTCTCGGGGCGAAGTTGTACTGAGATATCTTAGGGAACATCGAGTCTTTTTTATCAGGAATTCCTTTATGGCATGGTTAAATGTAATTGGCCCGATGATGAATAACCGAAAACAGACTGTTC
>QNGE01004339.1:0-30411 GCA_008508345.1 Paragonimus westermani
TTTGGTCAGGCTCATGGCTGTTTTGATGGTGATGATGATGAATAAAATCTCATGATTTGACATGAGCTCCCGTCATTACTCATCAAAGCAGTCCTGCTTCGTTCCTGATCACCGCTTATATTATGTTACGCAAGTTACAACAACGTGTTCAAACTACATTTTTCGTAGGTCACCACTGCGTTTTATTGTGACATTCGTCAACCAATACTGGAGTGCATTCACGGTCCAAAATAGCTTTGTGATGGGAACAGTTACTGTCACTGTGTGCGCATGCTTTGTTTCTCCTATTCAGGTGATGTTTGTCCTCTGAAGGGTCTGCTGGACGCCTCCGAAGCGCGCAATGCGATGACATTTGTGGATGAGGTGCATGCAGTTGGCTTGTACGGCGACCGGGGAGCCGGTGTTGCCGAGCGTGACGGACTGATGCACCGAATTGATGCGATCACAGGCACGTTGGGCAAGGTGAGCCACCGAGTTCAACGTGTGTCCATTTAATGTACAACCACCCTATTTAAGCTCTCGAGGGTTTCTACTTTATTTCGCCAAATTTAGTATGCGAGTACTCGAAAGTTCTGCAAACGAGCAACATGGCACCGTTGCATCAGCGAACTAAGGGTGATATTAACTCTATTGAGATATTCGGTCATCGATATTTTCTTTCAGTCGTACATACCAGGTAGCATTAGTGGATTAGCAACTGGTATGGACGGGTATCTAGCCAACTCATTTGCCGAGGGTTGGGAAATGTATGGATTTAGACGGTTAAATCACGTACTGCTATATGCTAACCTGCTTTCGGCCAGTCCCGTAGGGCTTCCCTATGAACCATCATCCCCAAATCCGATCGCAGACTACAATTCTAGCCCTATTTTTGTTTGGCTCCTTCCTAGAAAAGCGCGTTTGTTATTCCGACTTCATCCTGCGAGCTCTGGAGAACAATTTACGCGAAACAACTGACCCCACCGTTTTGCAGACAACGCAGGATTCCCTATGCCAGTGATGGTGTGGTCTCATGGGTATTACACGAACGAATTTCACTCTACTGAGCAAAGTGAGTAGGTGTCGCCGGTCTGTTTGACGTCCTTGTGATCACTCAAATCGCTGGCCAGAAACACCATCCGAGGTGGCGGTGTGCCGCCGTTACTGACCACCTACATCCATACCATTTCCAACCCCTCCGCTTAGTCTTCTTCCATTAACTTTCCACCTTCGTAGTAACGTTCCTTCCTCGGACATTCCACGTCACTGTTGAGATGAGCGGCAGCCCGAGCCACAGTAGCTTCTGGTCAGGCTCACGGCTGCTATGATGATGTTTAATGTCATTCCTACGAAGCTGTTATTCCCCGACCCTTCTGACGTTCGTGGATTGCGGATGCCATTTAACTTTCAACGTTATTTTTTTAGTAGCCTCTACGTGCGCGACGCTCTGACCTCATTTTATTTACCCAGTGTAGTTCGTACTTCCTGCTGGACAAATCGTCATAAACCTCGATACGGTACCTACGGCAATCTGTTCCCGACTACGCCCACTGTGTACTAGTGGGCACGCCTTTGTGACTGAAGTACCTACCTTATTCGCTTGCTTTATCAAGCGCGTATATGTTTACTCATAGACTGTAGCTTATATGCATAAAAACAGGTATTTCGGTTTAAGAAAATTGTCCAGCGGGCCAAGTGTAGAGAGAATGCCCATTAAGTTTGCGTCAACGAGACACAAATGTGAAGTATCCTGAAAACTGGGGACGAACTTAAAGGACTGACACAGATGGTTTACCTGGGAGCAAGCCCTCTAATCTTAGACGACATTAGTAGTCACTTGTCTGGATAGTGCATATCCTTGTCACAGTCGCGATTAGAACTCTCCACGCTCTCATAGGACAACTGTGTTGATCACTGTGCCATTGCTGTCAAATTAGGCACGGTTGAATTAACGTACACAAGTGCTCAGCTCACTGAAACCCTTTACTACTCGCCGGTAATCAGATTACCGTTCAACATGTATGGTGATTTATGATTTCAGTTTGGAGAGATGTTCCTATACGTGCGGTTATCGACTGGAGTTAACAGGACCGTACGTTCTTTCGACGAACGTTGAGCGACGCACCTATAACCAACGAAACATCAGAACCAAATCAAGGCGCTGGAAACATGGTACTGCTACTATAAACAATGTGACCAAGTGCAAGAAACAGACCTCAATTTGCTTGCTTTCGTGGAATAAAGTATAAAAATTGCTCGAAATAATCCCTCAAGGGTCCAGAAGTATGACAGCACAGGCGACCGACAGGCAAGGACCAATCGACGAAGTCGATGGGGGAATGTCTGATATGTGACTGAATATCCGAGCCTTAGGACGGACCGACTAGTTGTTGATAATATCATGGCGACCCGTAGGAAGACCGTAGTCAGGGTTGGGGGCAGAGATTTGACAGACAACAGCGGGTGTGTGGGCACTTGGGTGAGAATCAATGACCGGAGAGGCGGGCTGGAGGTTTTGTCTTTGGATGCGATTTGTGAGAATAACAAGCGATTAGCCACGCGGGTTCGTGAGAAGGGACGCAACAGGGTTAATTGAAGGGAGTTTCGGCTCTCAAAAATGTCCTAAAGCTTTTGTGTTCTCTCGAGGAGATTGGGCAGTTTGGGCGGTAACCGCAGGTAAATGTGGTCAACACAGCCGCCTCAGGAATGATTGGCTAGAGTTCCAATCCCGGCCGTGTCAAGGACGTGTACTGCTAATGACATCTAACCAGGGTGAAACACGAGTCTAGCGTTTCTTTCCAAAAGATGCTGACTGAAATGGGAATGTAACAGTCGTGATGTGTTGGGGGCTGATGTTCAGTTTGTCTGCTGTTATCATCGGTACTTATTTATGTTCTTTAGAGTGCGTTGTGAAAAGTAGAATAAGTTGCCTCTATGGACCAACTTTATCTCTGTCGGGGACAGTCTAACACGCCGAAATAATGCTTATTCGCCACTAACAATGACACAGCTGCTGTAGGAACGGTGTGTAAAGTGTGTGCTGTTCAGAGGGAGAGGTAGATTGTACAAACGACTGCAACAAACTTTCCTTAAAACGACAAAATATGTCTCTTATGCACTGTCGGTGCGTGGATTAGATGTCTACCGCAAGAGAGATCACGTTCAGTCGATTCCGTCTGATCTGTCCAGGGCGGACCGCCGTGTTATGGATGACATTATCGCTTGTGCTGTTCGATGAATTCTCAGCCCAGTGGCAATCAACCGGTGTTCGGACAAAGGGGCCGAAGGCACCCGTTGTTTTTTTTCTCATTTGTTTTCCAGGTTAAAGAAGTCTGTGTCTCACATAAGCATCGACGGAAGACGTTTAGGGAAATGGCAGATGACCAGACCTGGTTGTATAAACGTTTTCGTATGTGGGAAGGAAGGATGGTTGATCAAAAGACGCAGTAAAGACTTCAGACAGTTTTACAAGGCTGCTTTTATGGCCGTGTGTCACTGCTATTCCTTTGTGGTTACATGTTCCTTACAAAATTAGATAACATTAACCCTAACTTCTAAGGATTTCATGAACTAGGCAACCTGTTTTCCCTGCTGCTACGAGTGTTTCATATGCATACATTAGCGTAAGCATTGGCAGACCATCCCCTACAGAAGCCGGATGCCGTTGAGGTAGACTGCATTCAGCTGTGGTTCTTAAGCCTGTTCACCGTATTTGCCCCTCGAATTCAGAAGCGGGACCATATCGCCCCACTTTCATTCACATTCACCACGTGAACACTGATATCAGAGTAGTGGGAGTTAGTACAATCGAGCATACTGATGTTTACCATTCGATTCGGTGGCTAAGCATGCTGAAATTCTATCAGGTTACTTACGTTGAACTGAGCATCATCAAAGATCCCCATTTTCAAGCTATCAACTCATTCCCTCATTCGATTTCTTACTGTCGTTCTCCGATGTCTTCATCTTTCCTCCCGAATAGCGATATTACCCAATTTGGAAAACACTAGTCTGAAGGGAATAGGTGAAAGTGTTTTTAAAAAAACGAATCG
This sequence comes from Paragonimus westermani, assembly GCA_008508345.1. NCBI lineage: Eukaryota > Metazoa > Platyhelminthes > Trematoda > Plagiorchiida > Troglotrematidae > Paragonimus > Paragonimus westermani. Next base: position 4,032 of record QNGE01004339.1, read on the forward strand.
TAATATTTCTTTTGTTTTAACTAAATAACATTCAAGTCAGGTAGTATGTTGCTTGATGCTCTCGTCACACGAACCGCCTCGCGAAGTGTTCAAATGACAACTTGAAAGGTATCGTACGTACAGCATCATCTACATGATTGTCTACCAGCCACATTTGTGAATATTTGTGTGCATTTTAATTTTAAGAAAAATTGTTCGCACGGCCAAGTATTGAAGAACGTCGACGGTGTTTTCTGTTGGGGTCACAGACCACATGTCGTCGTTCCCCGCCTTGCTGAATACCTCTATGACAAAAAAGCAACGGTATCGTTGCCACTCCTCGTCATTGCCAGCAATATGTAGCTAACGGTGATACATAGCCCTCACATTGGACGTGGTTTAAAGTTACCGATAAAACAACGGACTTATTCTCTGAAAATTGTGTCCACGATCAAGATGGGTGTTCAAACCTTACAAAATGTCAACCCAGTTGCGGGATTGATACGACACTTACAAGGTGGATTCTTTGTCCATCCCACTACCACACTTCATCAACTGCTGTTACCTCACAGGTGACTCAGTCATAAACCAACACTCACGCGATCAGAAGCCAGATTGATGACGAAGCCTGAACGGCTTCTAACTTATTGACAGCTGCTTTCAGTTCCCTTTACCAAACTGTCGACTGTTGACCTCCTGTCTCATTAACCAGGTTGGTTAAAGCAGTTAACTGGAACCTTACGATCGAAAATTCGCCATAACTATTGAACAAAGATGATCGAACACAAACGACCACGTCGATAAGGGGAACAGCTTTTGCTTCAGAGAACACTAGCAAACTCTGAAAGCCCATCCGTGCCACTGGTCCGGAGCGTCTGTCTGACAGTGAGGCCATCAATGAGACACGGCACATTCATCCATACTAAGTCCAGAAGGTTAGAGCAGTGGGCTAAACACTTTGAGGGTCTATTCAGCTGACCTCCTGCTTCCATTGTGTTACTGCTGCAACATTACAATGTAGTATCCTGGTCAGTAGGTTTGGAGCCACTCATCAGAACTGAGGTCCGTCATTGTATTTCGGCTGTCAAACAGTTGGACTGCTGGTCCAGATGACCTCATGTCGGCAATTTTCAGCGAAAGTGGAGAGGCGTTAGTGGAAGGCATGGTTCAGTTGTTTCACTTAGTGTGGACGGTGGAGAACATTCTTCCGTGCTGAGGTCACCCGATAATAATTCCCGTTTTCAGGAGTGGGGTCTAAGGCTCTTGCGAAAACCGTAGGGTGTCAGCTTAATCTCAGCCATTACTAGGGTTCTGCTGTTATGACGATGATGATGATGATGAGGGTTCTGGTATCCATTACACTACATCGACCCACTGCAGCTTGGGGGGCAGAAATTAGGTGAGAACGGGCAATGTTTAATCCTGTGTGAGGATGTATTGGTTAAATATTGACTATTCGCCAATTTTCTGGGCAACGCCGACCGGATGTACCCATTCCTGTCTACCATAGAGTAGTGCTTAGGTTAGTGGATCGACCTCCACTCAAACGCAGGGAGGTACCGAGCAGATAGATGAATTTAGTGTCGACCTTTTTTTCTTCTCGCACATCTTCCCGGTTATGGTTTACGGCGAATTGTCGAACAGTTCCATTGTCAGGAGCGGCGTCCATCCAGGCTGCCTACTTTCGTTTAATTATGTTCACCGGAATAATGGAGGGCTGTCTGTTGTACCCGCAGGGTGCCGATATGGGCCTCCCATCTGCTAGAAGATTGGTTGATCTTGTTCAGGCTGTGTTCTAAGGATGCCAATTGGTTATCTACCACACCGAGCGTTCTTTGCCAATGCTGCGAGATTGATAGATGGTAATCTGGTTTAGAAGAGTGCAGTGGTTCATCAGTCGATTGGCTACTCTGGGTCAGGTTCACCTCTTGGACCGGGGACATTAGGACTCACAGATTCGGTGGCCGGAGACGTTAGGTAAGATGGCGGCTGATTTGTCTCGCCGACCTGATCGAGTTGTGTGTGAAGCAAGTGTACTTGATGACGCAGGACGTTGAAAGCTGTGAAGTTGTCTTGCTGATGAAACTTTATGTTCAATTATAACTGCGTTCTTTGTTATTAAGGTGTAGGTATCTTGAGGTTGAATGTTGAAATATGGACGTAGTTGTTTTAAGTGGTTGGGGCTTGAGCTCTTCTTGACGGTTGTATGTCAGTTAAGCACCAGCAGGACCTTCTGATCTGTTCTGCTCTCTGAAGATGTCAACAGCAATCTTGCTGATTTAGTTAATCTTGAACTTACGATAACTTCGCACAAAACATAGTCCATTGGTTAGTGGCTGAATCATTGTATATGTGCATGCAGCCAAACCTCGTTACTGTTCCCATTCTCACATCCTTTGAATTCATCGACGTAGGTTACATTAAGAGCTATTAGATTAGACCTCGGTTATTGTCATCTCACTGTGAGCTTCACTGTCACAACACGAGGTCATTAAGGTGTGCAAAACAACCTGTCTAGTGGAGTAATTGCACGGTCAGTGCGATGCACTGGAATCTCAACCACGCGTATGGAATGGAGAATGTTTCGGTGCTCCGACGGTGTTGATGTGCAGCTGCTTGTACGGCTAGTGGAGGCCTGTGTCGCAACAGTATACAGAGGTTAAAATACCGGATTGTAACTAAACTGAATGGGCACTTTTCACTGTGTGCTGATTGCTGGCTCGAATGAGAGGTCGAAGCGCTTGGTGTATCATGAAGACTGATAATTAATGTCGAATGGTGAACATTCATTGAGTTTGCTAACGGTTTGACTCCTTAGCCTGTTTACTGCCGAAATATGTGCTGTCGACAAGTTGATCCGTTCATGCTGCATTTTTGGCTAACGGAGTAATTCTAAATAAACTATTTAAATTATTAACTCGCGTGGTAGCTCAGCAGCACCTGTTCAGTCATGTATCGACGTGCCCAGTCGCTTAAATGCTGTTGTTTCGGTTACCATCGACAAACCGAACGAACGTGACGACCATATGTTCTGTACAAAAACCGGTTGTTCATGATTCGCGAATTACGATTCGGTAGTTAAGACCACAGAAAACAAGGACAACGATCTACCAGTGATACACGTGTTCATCTCATTCTGCTTCCTGCCATGACAAGTAAGGTTACTTCTCGGTTTATATATGTAATGCTAACCTCGAGTGTAGTATGAAAGCTAGAAGAATTAACCAAATCAACTTAAATGGGAGGAGGTATGTTAATGCGATTTCTGTTTCGTATTTCCGGGTCTGGGTTGAACCTACCCATAATAAGTGCTATAACTGATGAACGGTTAAGGGAACCTACGTCGAGAAATACAATTGTTCGCCGGTGATATACATGACGCTGTTCCAGATTTTGACGAAGAGCATTAATGTGATCTATACATCCCCGCCTGGGGCGAAACCCTCCCTGTTCTTCCTTTTTACCTCCCGATCTGCGGTTAGTCGGCGAAGTATAATGGATGCTAGAAATGACTGGGGTCATACTAATTCCTCTGTGGTTTTCGCAAGAGCCCCTGATACCCATCTTGAATATAGGAACTATTACCCAGTGGCCCCACCTCTACGGAATAGTTTCCCTCATCCACACAAGTCGAAACAAATGAGTCAAAGCCCGTACTAACGCCTCTCCCCCTTTTTTTGGAAAGTGCCGGCATGAGGTCATCTGAAGCAGCAGCCTTATTACGCTTGAGAGCCGCAATGCAATTGCGGACCCGTCTCGGTGGGTAGTTCCAAGTCTACCGACCAGGGCACTACATTGCAAATTTGTGCTAGAATCCCTATTGACGCAGGATGTTGAAAGCTGTGAAGTAGTTGTCTTGCTGATGAAACCCGTTTTCTTTGTAACTCCGTTATTTGTTCATAACGGTTGACGTGGTCTTTCTTTTAATCTGCAGATGTTCCTTTCTTCTTTGTGATTGCGTCGCGGTTATACATCAGCGATAATCACTGACCTACTGTTACTTTTGATCATGATGATTATCGACCGCACCGGGAAACTAAATCAGTGACCTACATTTTCATCCGGACTTTGTTTTTGCGGAGATATAAATCCCAACAAGAGCTGTTATCGTGTTAAGTGGAGTATTCGGCTGAGTTCAACGCCCACTCATTGGAAGACTGTGAACGCTTGGCGTAGTTCCCTCCGAACGATATTGATCTCTTGAAGTAAATGTGGCCTTCAAGGATTTGCCGGATGACATACTTGTTGCTTTCCAGCCATGCTGATCGTGGACACCGTTTTGGAGATAGTCTAGACTTAGCTACCTTATTCGTACTCAATCGAAATAGCTTGTGGTCGTGGAATACAAATTTGTCAGATGGCCTCACAACACAATTGCGACTGCATTATGTCGATACCAATGCTAGCTCCATCCGTAGAGATCCGTTCCTTCCGTACTGCTTCACAGTTTCCATATGCATCCTGGCATACTAATAACGCATTCAGCCAATGTCATGACGTAACAGTAGAAAACTGAGCTAAGAGATTTCACTGGTCTCGGACGCATAAGATTGCACTGAAATCAGAGTTGTGTACTGCTCAATGTAAAATTCACCAAAAGATGATTACGTCCTCACAATACAGTGTATAGTTTTGTATTGAACAATGTCGGTCCAGTGCATTTGTGACGGCACAAAATTCCAGTGTGCTAGCGTACGACGCCGTCTGGACTTTCGACTCAGGTGGTTGTATATTAATGAAAGCATCTGCCGAGTAGTACGTGCAATACGATCACATTTAACGGGGGTTGGGTAGTACCGTGTTTCCAGCTCCAAGGTCAAATCGGAGACGCTACATCCTCATCCGGAAATCTGTGTATGCGTTCTCGACATAAGTTCTAACGTTGCGTTTCACACCACCCACATCGTCCAAACTCGTTCTTAGCTTACAACAATACAAACATCTACTTTTCGTCCTAACCAACATTTCACAAATTACAGGCTTTCGCAAGCATTGGCGGATATTTGGCTGGTAACCATGACCTCGTCGATATGATTCGCTCGTACGCGTCCGGCTTCATATTTACTACCTCGTTACCACCTCCCGTATTGGCTGCCGCTCGAGCAAGTATCGCAGTGCTCAAATCTGCAGAGGGTCAAGAACTACGTTCTGAACACCAACGACGCGTGGCCATAGTGAAGAAACGGCTCCAGAACGAGGGTCTACCGGTTATCGAGGCGCCTTCACACATTTTACCATTACACGTGAGTCAAACGCCTTTGTTGCCCCTGTCCAAACCCAAGTGAAATCTTTAATTTCGATAGCTCTGTTGAGTAGCTGCCAGTGCCGAAACGTTGCCTAGCAACTCGTGTGACAAACAGAGGTTATAAATTCAACAACACAGCTACGCGTGATGTTTCTTCTTGAGACGTCTACTGATACTGTGAACGAATTTTACATTTTGCTTGTGATGTTGCGTTACTGTGTTATAAGGTTCTCTCCAGTGCCGCCTGCATATTTCAGTCTCCGACAGGAGTACGATAATGGAGTTATGTAAGTTCACCAACGACCTTCAACACCTTGTCACGAACGTTAGATTCTGTCAGACATCGGCCTAATTACCACTGTTCTTTATAGACGACACTCATGGATTGCTGAGCAAAATTGGTGGGTGATCTATTGACATAAGTTAGTTGATTCTCTTTTCACCTAGTGATCTCAGCGATAAAGGCGACAGTGGTTTCGGACCTTGGCAACACAATATACTAGTGTTTTGGACAGTGTGTATGACCTAGTCTGTTACGTGATAGCCAATCAATCGGCTAACCAGCATTAGTCAGTTAGACATATAGGCCTCAGTCACACGCCTCCTGGTCTTATCAATTCAAGCTTACATTGGGTACGTGATGTGTGGATAGAACTTAAAGTTGTCCAGCGCAGGCGTCCTTTGGCTTCAGCCACTGTGACAAGCTAATCCTAACCGGATGCCACCAACCACACATTGCATTAATCCGTCTTTTCTTTTTGAAGGTCGGTGAAGCGGCGTTGTGTACCCGTATTTCCACGGAACTATTGGCTGAGCATGGGATCTACGTGCAATCGATCAACTACCCAACGGTGGACAAAGGCGACGAGCGTTTGCGCATTGCCCCTACTCCACATCACACAGACGGTTTGACGGAACAGCTTGTGGACGCGTTGTGTACGATTTGGCGAAAATACGATTTACCATTGGAGCTTTCACACTCGAAGCGTGCTCACGTCAAACCTGCGGTGGCTGCGTGATTCAGCGCTGAACCTCACCCGTAGCCCAAATAATCCTTTTAACCTAGCTATCCCATTGCTTTTTGTTATTCCTAGCAACTTTGTAGGCTCTTGTTTTGTTGCTTGAGATGACTTCCTGACTAATTACGCATTACCCGTTGTGCTTTCCGAACAGAAAAAACGGAACACTAGGTAGGAATATAACAAACAAATGCACGCGCCATTTTTGAAAATACATAGACAAAACTGTTTTTTGTTAATTTGTTGTGATCAAACCGGGCATTGTGTCAACGAACGCTGCTAGTCGGAAATTGGTCGTTTGTACCAAAACCGAGCTCGATTATCATCACTGCATGACATGAACGCTGCACTTGTTGGCGAATGGACGAAACAGCGGATTGGACCATTGTGATCTGGTGGGAAAGAAGAGGTGAAAGGTTTAGTTACATGATTCATAGTTAGTGTAAAGTACACTGGAACGTGGGAGGTTGGCGCTTTACGCAACCTAGCGTCGAAAAGGTAGATTTCCAGCGTTCACACCGTCCGATGTATTAGGTGCCTAGCTGCCAGAAAATAGACAAGAGAATTCGCGACAACTGGAATGGACCTCGCAGCCATGTGATAATCTAATAGGTCAACAGCTGAGGTATCGCTAGCTTCCTCAGATGGATTCGTTATGTATGTCTAAACCTTATGGGTATTTTTCTCCGAATCTATTCGTTAACTTTTATCGTTCAAAAATCCATCCGCAGTGTTTTTGGAGTGCCTGTTGCGCTCATCAATCAGGCCTACTCCTCGTAGCATAGTCTGCAAATAACATTACCAGGCACGAGAACGATAATTAGATCTACACTATATTTAAAACGAAGTAGCAGACGTGACACAAATCAAGTGGAACGCGCGGACGAATGTCAGTGAATAAGGCACCGTTCTGCAGAACGACACCACATCTGGCAAAGCAAAATCAACAGAGGACCGGTTTAATTATTCTTAATGTTTGCAATTTTTGAAGACTGGAAACAAGGTATCTCAATGAGTAGAACGGCTTACTGTGAACGTGACTGTCGTGAAAAACAACAACTCATCGACTGCAAGTCACAATCACCGTGCAAACATCGTGGTGAATATTCGAAATACGTTAACGTTCAATTGCTGAGAAGCGTTGTGTTCATAACAGATGGCCATTTTGTCCTTGTGGATTGTACTCACGTTCCGAACTGATCTATATGAACGCCTTCTTGTTTAGGGATATGAAACGCTTTTATTTTTCGGTTCATTGAAACTTGTACAAAAATGAGTTCAGATTGTCAGTCGTGTCTTTCTACTTCAAGCTGATAGATTGTTTACGTAGAACTAGCCAACAAATCCTTAAAATTCAACTGTTTCATTGTATACTTCCTACATTTAGTCGGGCTGTTGAGTTCATGACCTCCTGCTGTGAGGCAATAGAATTGCATTTATCTCAACCCACGCTTATATGATCAGAAATCGAGTGAATGAGACAGTGTAGGGTAATACTTAGGACGCTTTCACCGTTTCAACCTGATTTATGCAGTAGGGGACATAAGCTCTGTGTGGAAAGTTTACCACAACACTCGTATATTAGACCCTGAAAAATGTGCGGCAACTACGTTCAGGCTATCTACACGGAATTAGAACGGTCTGCGTTAAGCATAATCATCATCGAAATGATTACTGAGAAGGTTATAGAACATTTATACTAATAATAGTACGTCAATGTTGAGACGAACGGCAGACCTGGCAACAATATCTTCTGGTCAGGCTCATGGCTGTTATGATTATCATCATCACCAACAACCAGCGATTGGCACTGGATCTTACAAGGGGGAGATAATCCAATGTACAGGATCCAGATTAATGTCTTGGTGGTTAAACCTATAGGTTTTCGTGGCAGAATGTGAACGTAAGTGGACGGTTGGTGACCAAACACGCTTTGCTGAGTTCACAGACTTAAATGGGTTTTCTTTTAGGTAGTCGATTTGTTCGGCCTCTGGGAACCTCGTAATATCGATAGTGTGGTTGTCCACGTTACACATTTTCAGCTTATCAGATGTTCTCACATGGACACGCTAAACGACTTCCACGTAGTATTACATACAGCCTCAATGTCCACATTGATTAATGACACATTCCGAAACATTGAGTGTTTTAGCCAGTTAACCAAAATGGCAAGAAGACACGTTACTAGATGTTGACAATACTGTTATCCTCATCGCCCATATACACAGAAAAGTTAATGTTATCAGGTAACAGCAAGGCAGTAAGATGAGGGAAAAACACCGCCAATCTCGCGGGTTGTATTAGCATCACCTTCATCTACGAACACCTCAGGTCTCGATTAGGTAATAACGAACCAACGGATTCAATCAGATGGTCTGCCTCTAAAAGAAGTCCTACATCATTGCTCTTACTTAAGCAGGCACTCAGCCACCCACTATGGTGTGTTCCGTTTCACCATGCTGATATATACAACGCCGAAACGGCAAACGAACCGGTAGAATTGCGAGGGAGGGGAGAGAATGACGAACTCGTGAACATTGTGATCTGCCTTATCCTAAAACTGAAGTGACCTGCTGCTTTCCGTTTAAGGAATGGATCATGATTGCGGTGCACCAGTCCGCTCGCAGGTGTGACGATGCACACGGCACCAGAACGCGACGGAGCCTACGACAGAGAAAGGTTGAACACCTCCAAGTGACTATGCAATACGTCTAAAAAGGAACCCGATACGTTCGTTCGTAAAGTGCTTTTTGGAGACAGCCCGCCTGGTTGAATTCATCAACTCATTTGGAGAAATTATATGACCGGGACTAAATGTTACTGGCGGTTGCGGATCGAAGAGCTCCGCTTGATCCTGTATCCAAGGCATGTGACGCAATCCTTTCTTCGATAAGACTGACAAATTCTTTCTTACGGACAACTCAGTCCGTAAAGTTGCAGCCTTTAAACTGAGGCTACCGATGTGACATCAGATTGGACTGAACGTCTCAGTACGTGAAACGACAGATGGCGGTGACATCCACTCAACGTTAGCAACAGATACGGAAAGGGGAATGGTCACAGTTCAAAGGCCTACGAGAGCAACAAGTCAAGGTTTAATTTCTCGTTAAAGACGTACTCTGCATCTTAAACAGTGTTATCCAAGACATAGATAGGGCTAAACCGAAACCACATATTGCTGCGTGTAGCAGACAACCGGACTTACTCAATGCCAGCAGTCGCTGTCGGTCAGCATTTCGCGAATCCCAGCAGCACAGACTCTTGGTTGCTTCATCAGGAAAGAGTACTGCAGGGGGAATAAAGAAATGACACATTTTGAAATCGACTGGATGCTAGGAAAAGCGATACGAAATCAATGAAAGGATTGTCACAAATAAAGCAAGACCTGGTGTGTGGCTTTTCTCGTTATGGCAAGGCCCGTTGTTCTGTATAATGTGACCGCTTTTGGTAAGCAGTCGCTGAGTTAGACCGAACTCCTTGACTAATGAATCTGCGACCAAGAGTGTGTGTATGTGCCGGCTAAGAACTACTACCCGGAGGGTTTTAATTGTTTGCACTTTTAAACGCATTCCGGATGAGCTGACTGAACCGGATGTTCCAATCAAGTTCGTGACAATACTCACGGAAAACGTCTGTCCCATCGGTGTGGTTATGGAATCGATCCATACTCCGTTTTGATAACAGTTTCTCCTCAAGAATAGGTTCCTATTACGATCGGTGAATATCGGCATGCGCTCCTACCAATCTTGTGTTAAAACCTTGCAAAATACATGCATACACTTTCCGGTCCGAACAGCTTGTCTCCACAGTGGTGCATAAGGTGACATTAGTAACTCAGCACAAAGGTACGATGGAGTGAACAATCCTGCAGATGCGGACAAGCTGTTGACTGCGACACTACTAGATTTGATAATGTTTCCAAACACGCATGGGAATATTAGCACCACTGCCTACCTGGAAAACTACCTACCGCTGTCGCTCAGTGGACAGGTTACGGGTTTAACGGTCTGCAACAGGTCACCTAATATTGAGGCATACGGAGTAGGTAATCTAGCTAGCACAAACTGTTAATTACCTTGGTGAAGTTGGGGATCTCCCAAAGACACGGACTGTAGTATTGCTCAATAGAGATAACGAGGTCAATGGCTTACATGCATCTTCCAAGCGGAAGGCCTGTCTCTAATCCGCAGAACAAGGTCGAATGCAAACCTCCATTGTGAACCCGTTTGCTAATCGATGAGACAGCTTTGAGACGTCACGAACGATGGAACTATAAAGTATCGAGCGAGACGACCACATCACCTTGTTGTTTCGTCCAGAATATCCACAGCTCATGGCATGGTAGGCCTGAGCTATATTCTCATGGCTAAACAAGTAAGCTTTTCTACTTTGGTGACCAGTCAGTGCGCTGTTCAGAATGTCAATAGTAAGATTGAACCAGCACGGTGTATTATAACGGACTGCAGCAATTAAGTGCTTGTGCATAGTGGACTTGAGTTTGGACTTTGGAGTGATCTGAAAAGTTTAATTTTACAGACCCGTCAAAAATAAAATCGGTTTGAGAATGCCGCGTTGTCAACTGATTCAAACGTCCTTTGAAAGTTACAGAGGACGAGTGCTGGTTGGATTTATCGGAAGATAAACACTACGTCAATGTTGCGGCGATCAGGACGGTGCTCAGCCTAATCTTCACGTATTGCCGTCAGTCCGTGAAGTGTACGGACCCAAAAAACTCAGCGTTATTGAAATCCGGCTCTGGTGAGAGTTGCCCACGCAGAAGCCTAATGGAGCTGTCTTCCGCTGACTGGCCGAACAGAATGAATGTGAAAATCACGTAACATCATCTATGGAGTAAATGTGACCGAGATAGTGCTCGATAGCACGGTGCAAGCACAAGAAGTTTTCCCGAACGCTTACCGTAATCCTCTGTATGATTGAACACAGCCATGGATCGATGTGTCTGCTGTCCAACGGTGCCAGCTCCAGTATAGGTGATCAGACAGCGTCCGGTCGCTAGCTCCCAGAGCTTGACTGCACTGTCCTTACCTGAACTGATAATGTACTAGGAAGATGAAAACGGAAGTACAGTACAACAATCAGGTCAAGCAAAGTGAAAATAAGCACAGCACACAACACGAAGGTTTTCCATCAATTGACGTCGATGCACACTACCTTTTCATCCGTGATCATAGTCGTAACGAGCCAACGGACTACGTTCGATCTGCTTCCAATCGGTGTACGAACGAAGTGGCCAACAAACCAATAGCAGAAGACATTTCAACCCAAACGTAACAGACGTTAAAGTGACGCCCGTCGTACGTATTCGGAGGTTGATGGAATTATCACTAGTGAATCAACCAGAGCTTGATGATTCTAAGCACTGTTCCTACACAGAGTAGAATTAGCTGCCTGTTAGCCCAACAAGTATGTGAAGGACGTAGTCTATAAAGAGTGACCGTGGATGGCAGATGCGTGAGCTCGGATAACAAGTGATGAGTAACTTAGTAATTTAAAGCACCCACTTTGTTTCACGCTTCTGGTGTCCCAAATAAATGCTTTATTTAGGAAGTCGGTATTTGACTGTCGTCGTTTTTCCCAGCTAACAGACATTCAGCGATCCGATCGTGTGAGGAAAATTACTGCCTATTCACATGCCGATGGAGTTAGTGAACAATAGTCCAAATTGTGCACAGTCGTTGAAGTGAGGTATTCCACTGTCCTAATTTTGTAGCAGCAGCGGTCGATCTGAGCAATCAAACCTACGACTCTTCGGAGTTGCAAGTGACTGGTGGGTTCGAACAGTGAACTAGGCCATGTGAGTTCCGCCTAATTCGTCCATCTCCGCCGCTGTCACGTGCCAATAAACAACGCCCACACATGGAATTACCATTAGTGACGACTAAAGTCTACGGGCTAAATCACACTTCCAGATCTGGTTAGACGGTTTGAACGCTTCCAGTCAGTCGTGTTATCTCCGACCGGCAAACCACAGTTGTTCTTTCGAAAACAACCGCGCGGACATTGAGTCTTCGTAGCGTATCCTGTCGTCTAAGGGCCTACCTGAACTAGGAAAACAGGCGCGCAACCTGAGCTTCAGTTATCTTGAAAAACACGTGACAGAGGAACTAAAATTTAAGCAAACGCAACACTGGAAAATTCGATTCTGCCCAATATTAAAAGGTAGAAAAAGAAATCAGCTGTTTTAATTCAGGGGAAAATTTTAGGTATTCCATGACCCGCATTCGGCATTACTCAATAAGAAATTTCGGTGTCTTCCGAGTGTCCAATGTTCACAATGTTGACCGAAAACATTCCTGCCACCTAGTACACGAGACTAGTCGAGTTATCAGGTCAGAGCTAACAACCCAGTCAGGGATGCAACAACCCAAAACAAACCACCCGTCGAAAAATGTGGACGGGCAAAGTATTTACCTTTCCGTTGCGTGAGAACATCGCCGAACAAACAGCGGATCCGTCATGAGCTGCTTCAAACGTGTTCACGCAGCGACACGAGACTCCGTCCCAAATTTTGAAGCAACCGTCCATCCCGGCAGTCACAAACGCGTTGCCGAGAGGGGACCAGCGAACCATATTAACGGAGCTCTGATGCTGATCTTCAGGCACAGCGGACACGTAGCAACGACAGGTTTGTACGTCGTACAGGCGAACTGAGAAAACAGATAACATGGGATGGAAGGTTACAAGACAAACGTTGTTGAGAGTAAGTTACGTTGAAGCGAGCGATGAACAATCTGTCCCACAGACCGCAGACACTACACGGGGCAGCACAAACTTCCGTAATTGCTCAGTCGGTCTGGATGAGCGATTTTACGGTGAAGGTGTAAGTGCATGCCCTAACCTGGGGCACGCCACTGGATTCGGTTAAGCTTGTTAAGACTACCGAAAGAAACTGTCCACGTCCAGTGGCTGGCTCAATCAGCACTCGACGTGTGCATGATTTGCAACAGTTCTCGCTGCAGTAGTGTGCAGTTTATTGAACAGCCGTTAGTACTGGAGTGAAAACGGATATCCACTGTCAGCATGGGACACAACGTTATTATCATCCGAAGTGTTGGTCCTCTAGCCACACTTAAACAAGCTCTTCCGTCTGATTCTTTTGTGATTATGTCGAGTTGTACTCTTCCACGATGGACGTAATAGCTCAAGATGAAGAAAATAAAATCCAAATGAGAGTGCTAACTGTTGTACGTACACCTGAAAGCGACTACTTTGTATTCCCAATGAATCAATAGTGAAATTTGAATATGTTCCGGCTGATCACCGCGCTATCGCGGACAATAGTTACAACTCTGTGATTTACATCATTCATCGAAAAATACTACACATGTTGATTCGGCCAATGTAGACTTCTTTTACTCTCTGTTACTGTGTCAACGTGATCTCGAAGAAAAAAACTAGTGCTACCGAATCCTGAGTTGCTGTAATGGTAATGAGTGCCAAACGTAGTCTCCGTGACACAGAGTGCGTCTGTAGAAGACAACGATCACTGAGTGACATTTGATAGTCTTTCTAAAAGAAACATTCAGCTTCGTTCTGATTACAGCTCGTCAGTAAAGTGTATCCTTCCTATCGCCGAAATCCTCGTTAGCGTGCTTTACAGACGAGCGTGTTAATCGCAGTGCCATTAAACTCACATTAGGCAAGAGAAAATCATCACGCTTCAAAGCTCAGTCATATCCACTTGTGAGTGATGTGTGATGATATTGAAAACATTGTTACAGAGCTTCTTGTGACGTCAGAGAATACTGTACGTTCCAAGCGCTCATGGTGGCTTCCAATGTAAGTGAACCCACTTTGACAAGAGGTCGGAGGGGAAACAAGATTAATCAGTCACGTATTCCTGACCGAATAAAAGATGCGGTCACAGTCAGAGATGCATTGGACAGTAGTCACACGAACCACCTAAGTTTAGAGATCAGTAGACGAAGGTTCCCTAGCTATCACCTGTTCCTACAGTAGGAAAGATTCTGCGAGTTCGCAATTCTACACGAACGGATATCAGTTGACCTAACCATCAGTTTGTGGTTAGCTGTTTAGTGGGCGTGGGAACAACAGTTTACGAAAAACAAACTGATCAATAAACACCAACAGAATGTCCAGTGGTAGAGTGTCACGGCCCGTTGTAATTCATGCACACATCCAGTGCTGACTGAACCAAAGACAAAGAAAGGAGTCTGATTGAGAAAAATTTGTCGGCTGGACCGTACACAAACAGCACATGCGGCAAAGACAAAACAGATGAGACATGCAAAGATTCCATTGATCACTGCTATCAAACAACACCGAAAGCAAACAGACAGACCTCATCGAGCTGACGGTCTTGAAACAGTAACGTGATATCAGTTCACCACATAACTTGTACAGTGAAGAGGTACGAATACATTACAGCACTGTGTTCTGAGTCGTAACTACCGAAAAGTACTGACCACCTTCGCTCAAAGTCACAGGAACATCGCCGTTCATACTTTTCGAAGCAAACACATGAACTCCACCTCGCTGCTCAGTAGACTGAAGATGTATGCTTACGTTGTCTCAGCCAATTATTGAAAAAACACCTTCGGAATAAACAAGAAAATGATCAGCTACTGATTTGGCATCGTAACAGAATAATTCTAGTCCATAGTATTGTCAGCGTGAGTTAAACGCATGATACAGACATGTGGTATTCAAGTATTAAACTTAAATGCAAAAACTTAGGAAAACGCGGAAACAACTGAAATGGAATTCAAAATCTTGAAAGCGATTTCGTACCAATTTTGGCAATGTAATTATCTACAAATAATTACTGTCTACTGTGATCCCCGCTGATGATGTCCTACAGAACCAAAATGTCCCTCCAGAGACTTCATCCAACGCAATACGCTAGTCATCCAAATACTCACTCCAACATGTTTAATCATGCGAAAAACGTATCGCTGAGACACAGGGAACTACACTGAGAGGAGAGCACGATTAGTGGAATATTAAATTAACCTGTTCACCATCAACTATACACTGGTGTTACACTCTGATCATTAGCTATCAAGCATGCACGAGAAAAATAACCAGCTCCAGGTTAAATACAGAGGAACACGAAATGGATCGTAATACACGAAAACGCGATATCTGACCTCTTACCAAACTTGACTGACTGTTCATGTCGACGTGTATTCAGTACTCCCACAAAACACATGCAACTAGGATCGAAAGCAAACAATTCGGAAAAATTACGCGTACAAACAGATCAAAGCTACCAGCTGTATGGAAGAAGTGATCGATTGAGCGCCAATGCATATTATGTAATATGTGTGTTCAGAAAGATAACGGGTGGCTGCGTCCTCAAACCGATTCTACGGTTTCCACTTTGTGGCTGTACAATCTGAGTATGGAGAGGTAAAGTTTATGGTAGTTTCGACAGGTAGATGACACGAAGGTTACTGCGTGTAATGAAGCTGCTATCAAAAGTCTGCATTATTTTCTTATGCCAACGCCAATCCTTCTGTTGACCGTCGTTGGATGTAATTGTTTTCAAAACCATTTATCATTTGTCACGATCTGCGGCCAATATTTTCCAGGACGAATAGCTGATGTAGCTAGTCTTCATGTCACTTTGGAGCGACGCCGATCTACCGTAGAGACTAGACCCGGCTCATCGTGCAACATGCATTCAGGGATTCGACCGACTTCCATTCTGCTCGCGTTACCCAGCGGTTACAAGTATACTAGGAATAACTGTGTTGTTCCTGTTCGAAACCGAAACCCATCAGTTGATGATGAAGGTAATTCATCTGAGTCAGTGGAAGTAGAATGTGCTTGAGTGGCATTCTCGAATTGTGCACGACGTCTTGGTGCTAGTGCCGCAAAAATGTGTGTCGACCACTCTGGCTTAGTAGGCCGTGATCTTCACCATAACAACGAACACGAAGTAGATGAGAAGACCTTTTCATGGTACAAGATGGGTTACGCAATTGATTTACCTTCTCGTATGAATTTGCTATTATAAAGCGTATAAGAATGACAAAATAAAAATGTGCTGCAACACGTTGTTCGAGAGACGTACTAGATCCCGCTCACTCAATGAAACAAACTACGATTGGCCAGTCATTGCCAATGTCCAATTCATCGTTGACTTAGGGGCACAAATGGCTGCAACGAGAAACTTCGCGGGAAAGGTGAAAACAACTTACGGGTTTTGTGTTGGGTACCGACGAGCAGAAAATTGCCAGATGGGTGAAAATGTAACGTCCGGATTGGCGAGGCCTCCTTCCATTCATTCAAGGAAAGAGGTAAACAGGGAATGAGAGCAACGAAGTAGGAAGGGTGGCATTCTTACATAATCACACACCAAAAATCTACAACCACGGTGAAGATCACGAATACCAATCATAAGATTATGAAACTGAACCCAACTGGGTCACAGTGTCAGCGGTATTTGTTTGGGTAGGCTGAAAAATTGTCCATGAGATTGCATGCCAGTAAACCGTAAAATTCTGACAAGAACTTCTCTCCACCCGAACAAACATCGACATTGAAAGAAATCTTCGAATGAGTATTAGCAATCCACTTTCAACCCACACAGTCCATAAAATTAACGTTCTTTCGTAGGACAAGTTCGAACATTTATA
Source organism: Paragonimus westermani (assembly GCA_008508345.1). Lineage (NCBI taxonomy): Eukaryota > Metazoa > Platyhelminthes > Trematoda > Plagiorchiida > Troglotrematidae > Paragonimus > Paragonimus westermani. The sequence continues at coordinate 20,900 of QNGE01004339.1, forward strand.
ATTCAAGGTAGTTCGAACTAACGAAAAGAGGGTTTAGTAAAAGCGTTGGGTCGGTGTACGAAATCGATTGTTGGCACAGAAACACCAACTTTTCACAGTTATCACAGACAGCGCTGTTGTTAGGTAAAATCGACACCGATTCATGTTGGTATCAGGTCTAATGCCAGTCTGCATCAGTTGTGGCTCAATGGAAGCCGTGAGGAAAAAATAGGTGCTTTCATTATCCGCTTGTGCCATTTCACGATATTGCTGTGGAAACTAGTCGGTTCTAGCAAAACGCAATCATCAACTATCTTATGTGTTCGTTGTGCCAACCGACTGTCCAAAGCAAGGTTGGCTGGAAAATGATAGGCAGTCATCGGACAACCATCTAGCGTTAAAGGACACGGGAAACGACTCCGTAAACTCAGTGTATCTTATTGTTGGAGGTTCAATGATAGGCTGCGGCTGAAAGTAACATCGGACAGGGTTCAAAATAACATTCAGTGGTGTTGATATATATATATATATGTATATATATATATATATTTGATGTGCGATTTCTGAAAGACGGTGGGTTGTCAATTAGAGCTAGAATGGACAGTGAACATGTGTGGCTCAATCTGCTTCATGATTTAGAAACTAGATCTATTCATGAGGAGAATTTCAGCAGATTTGTGGTGATTACCTATCATTATACCAGTCAGTTAGCCGGCATCATACGAAATAGTCTGTCCTCTACACTGAAGTCTACAAAGGAAGAAACCGGTTAAGCAGCGTGCAAAGTGTTGTGTGGAACGTCCACCACATGCAGGCACAGCGTTTACCACACCAGAAACTAGTTATTGAAACAAACGGCAGATAGACAAAACAGTCACTCAAAGATGCTACCATCGGTGATTACGATCCGGACTGTTCCGTTGACAGGTGACGTTTCTCCACACTGTCCACCCGACAGTGCCAGATCCCAGAAGACGTACACTGGAACATACTTGAACTCATTCCACCAGAAATCACCTCGTCAGTGTCAAGGTGGACGAAAGGCTTGGCTATAAGCAACATCTGATATAATCGCCAAAACACAAGGCTGACTGATTACCCTGAAACCATAAACAGTAGACAATCCAATTCTGGACCGTATTCGATGACGCGCGTAACAATAACACATGCGTAAACGTGGAGAATACTCATCATACACGTTAACAAATCCGGCACGAATGTACTACACAATTCCGCAGAGTATGTGAAAATCGACAAGTCAGACCTTGTAGAAGCTAACACTACAACAGTAAACTGAGTATGTTTGTGTGTTCTCGCAGTGAATGAACCACATCGTTGATTAATATTTCATAACAGGTACAGGAAAACGACGGAACAACCTTTCCTGGGTTGAAATTAACGAAAGGAGACAAGTGTGTGATAGCATCCTGTTGCATTTTTACACGCGTAGGTTACAATTAAAGGCAGTTACATGTGGATGACACGAAACTGACAGTCAGAATCACCTGCTGCGCAATACTTTCTGGGCGCCAAACGCCATCTTGAGCATCAGTAGCGTAATGGAACACAGACGTGTGATATATATGACAGAGACCAGCATGCGGGCGACGTAACCTAAGTATGAAACCGTATTCATCACAGTAGTGAACCCTGACAGAACAAATGTTCCTGGAATGTCTGACACTATTCTTTCTGAGCGGACAAGATCTGTCATCGAAAAGTATCGTTAACCGCGGTAGATACCCGTAAACTGTTAGCAAATGTTAACAGCAAAAACTATGCTAACACGCCATCAATTTCATGCACTGGAAGCCAATGTGATAAACAGACTTTTGTCCTTGGTTGAAAATGAACCTTTCGGTGTCGCGCATTATAAAACAGAACAACATGCACACTAGAAGGTGACTATACATCAATGACTCTGGGGAGCGTGTTGCTGGACACGAATCTTACGGCAACAATAGCGATCAGCACATTACGAAACTTCACTCCTCTGTTTGGATGAACACAACTGTGAGTAAAAAAGGCGAGTCGGAACTACAGAAGTGCAGTTTAAAGATTTAACAGCATGGATGACTGCCAATATGCATTGAAATCATGTGGCCACGTGGTGCTGCGGCGAACACGGTCGCAAATGCGTCAATCATCTCAGAGTAGCAAGCGAATCACACATATGTGTTAAATTGCTAACAAGTAAAAAACGGATACGGGCGCGCCCTTCGCATCTACAAAAGATGACCAACGCCTCGACTCACTTCCGCAATGTGCGCGCAGATGGCTTCCTATGTTTTATGTTCCTTAACACTGTTGATCAGCATTCCTTGACTAAATCCACTCTTCCCAAGCATGCATCGATCGGAGATTGCTGACTAGCCTTTTCCACTACAAAAAACCAGACGGTAAAGCGATGTGATGCCTTGTGCACCTTGACCACCCACCAAGGTAAACTAGACTATGTGGCCACCACACCAACACTCATACCAAGAAATCCAATAGGTAGAGGTCCGACAAACCACAGTCTGTTGGTCCTCCAGGTTGCAGGTTTAAGAAGGGTTCGCATCTTTCGCTCGAAAATGAAAATTTTCTGGTACACTACCACAAACCCACTGCCGTCCGGTACAGACTTTTAAACTACAGAGTTTGATTGAGAACCTTAATCCTTCTCCTGTCTAGGTCTGAGCGTCTTGACAGTATCTCAGCCCACATACAACCATAAATAATCACAACACCAGTAATTTCATACTGCGTCGGACGTCTCGCAGTATAAACCAGGTCGCCCTATCTGCTGCATACAGCAGGGTGGACAGGCTGAAACATGCTACTGTTGACCCCTCCACCACTACCCTATCAATTTTATACATCACATTCCTCCAGACCTCTATTTCTGATAACTACTCCACGGGTCCAACAATACACATAACCATCAAAGCAACACTGTGTCGCAAAGTCCCATCTACTACCACTCAGTCTCAGGTATCCTCGTTCCCTGCTAAGACAGAATGCGAGCTAATATAGGTACTTTCAATGTTCACATTCTCACACAGATAGATCAACAAGCCGATATCGCACGAACCTTACACTCGTTGAATGCCAATGTCTGTCATTTCTCGAAGACTAGAACCCAGGACAGTAGTCAACGTATGGAACTAACAGCACCCACACTGTCCACCCCATAGTGGTTATACACTTCGGGTGACTCCATAGCTGAAATTAACGGTCAAGCTGAAGTAGGTATAGTTCTCAACATGACGGCCGCGGCTGCACTAGTTAACTGGATTACTGTTAACAACAGAATATGAACCGTCCGCATGGCAGGTTCAGCTAAGACCAGCTCCAGACAAAAAGCCTTCGGAAAACTTTCCATCGTATCTGTTTGCTAGCCAGCTGACTGTAGTGACGCCGGTGTCAAGGACACCTTTTATTCAGAGCTGGCCGTCTTCCTTCAGTCGGCACATGGTTCTGACGTAGCCGTTCTGGCCGGAGATAAAAAAAACCCACGTGGGCTGCTCCCTACAATCAACAAAGAAGATAAGAGTGATGAGCACAACACTTTGACAGTCAACTTAGCTGCTTCCACTCTGTCACTCCCACAACCTCACGATGTAGTAACCTGAACGGTAGGTTTAGCATCACATATCGAGATTGAGGTCCGCCATTGTATTTCGGATACAAAACAGATGGACTGCTAACCCGGATGACCTCGTGCAGGCACTTTTCAAACAAGGTAGGCAGGTGTCTGTAGAGGCTTTGTCTCAGCTGTTTCAACTTGGGTGCAGAACGGAGATCATCCATCCATGCTAGGGCCACTACATAATAGTCTCTATATTCAGGAAGACAGTCCGGGTCTCTTGCGAAAATCATAAGGGGGAATTAATTTGACCCCAGTCGTTAATAGGGTTCAGGCATCCACTCTACTTCGTCGACTCCCTGCAGCCCGGGGGGCAAACATTAGGGAAGAACAGAGAGAGATTCACTCCGCATGGTGATCTATGTATCACATTTTGACTCTCCCTCTAATTCTGGAACAGCGTCATGTGTGCCCCTGCCAACATTCGCCGTTTTTCCGAATACAAATATGCGCTCGATTCCGTGGGTCGATCTACACTTTTAGAGTCGCTTAAACGCAGAGATGGGCCGACTAAGTATGTGAACATAATGTCGGCACTTTATTCCCATACTTCATCTCAGGTTACGGTTTACAGTGAACTGTCTGACAGGTTCAGCACCACCAGCAGCGTACGTCAAGGCTGTCCACTTTCACCATTTTTGACTAATTTCTTCACAGACGAAATAATGGAGGCCTGTCTCCGGCACTCACAAGATGCCGACGTGGACCTCCTACCTGGTGAAAGACTGACTAATCTAGAATCATGCTGACCACAAGATGTTGCTGTTAGACACTTTCCACGCAGCACAAACAGCGCCAGACGCAATTTCGCGTTATGCTAAATGCTTCGGAAAGCGCCTTGCAACCAGGAAATACAAAGTGCTTTTGCAAAATTGTTGCGATCACGTAACTTTCACGTTAGATAATGAAGTTATGGAGGTTGTTAACCGGTTTGTAAACCTGGGAAACTCCATCAGCTGCGCAGACGGCAGTGTATGGAATGAGACCGAATCGTGTATCTCTAAGGCTGGGGCGGTTTTCGACCAACTTGGACGCTTATGGCCATAGAGAGATATGTTTCTGAAGCTTAAGGACGACATGCATAAGACAACAGTGAAGGCTGTGATACTTTACATTAGCGAAACATGGTCTCTCAGGGGAGAAGGCGTAAACCGTCTTCAGGTATCTGACCACCGATTTCTGCGGTCAATCGCTCGTATCGTGCAACACCAGCGAGTAAACAACGAAGAGGTTAACAAACAAGTATTTGGAAGTGACTATCAAACAGGTTCTTTTATTCACTACATACATTTGTACAGACTTAAATGGTCAGGTCATGACAGCTAGTCGTCTTCCACATCGAGCACTGTTCTCTGACAATGCGACCGACTGGTGTAAGGTGCGAGGTGGACAGATAATGACCTGGCGTAGGAAAATAAAGTCGTTCACGAATAGGTTGGTCGCTGTAGATCGGGTTCTTCTCCCGCGCTGGGGCCCTCGCGAATCACAGAGTCGAAGGCTTGAGACTTTAGGTGAGATGGTGGCTAATCGAGCTCAGTGGTGTGAATGTTGTCGTTGTTTGTCCGAGTTGTCTGTGAAGTGAGTGCATCTAATGACGCGGGGTAGTGAAAGCCGTGAGGTAGCTGTCTTGTTGATGATGCCTTACTCTCACTTACAGTCGGGTTGTTTGTTTGCAAGATGTAGGCACATTGATATGGTATGTTTGTACATAAACGAAGCTGTTTTTTGAGTAGTCAGGTTCCTTCTTGTTACCCTTTTTTTTCTCCCTCTTCCCGTACAGGGCTTGCTTTTTTCCTTTCTTTATGGCTGTGTGGCAGCTGGATATCAGAGTGAAATACTGCTGAATTGCTGTTTTTGATGATGATTAGCATCCACCACGAACTAAGGGGGAAATGGAAGGAGTTCCGCAAGCAGTCTGTCCCAGCAAAGCTGTAGACAGCTGCTACAAAACCAGTACAACGTATGGCCGGAGATCGAACCCGCGATTTCTGTACACATGAGAATGATAATTCGGATGCGCATTCACTAGATTGCGGAAGCACAGTCACTGAGTCATAAGGATGAATGTGCATTACTGTAATACTTAAGCGCAGACCAGTGATTTGATTCTCGAACGTTTGTGTAGTTTATGGAAACTGAGAAGATCGAAACAGCTACCGCTCGGTTAGCTGATGACAATTGGGATCAAACACTTATTTTAAATGTTCCGTTTATTCTTGAGATCACACAGCAACATAGAAATTCTGAATTAGATGAAGAATACAGAACATATTGAACAACTGTTTCCGACAATTCACCATCAGGTCTGTTGGGAAAAGCACTTTTTCCCAAAAACTCGCTATATTTCCCAAGGGAAATAGATGCTTCTATTTTGAGAACTCGAATGTCCGCCATTATTCTGGGAGATTCGAGTTCGCGCGCTTGCTTCTGATTGTTTCATCCAGTGTCCTAGGTCTATGACCATCGAAAACCTATAAATACAGCCGTTTTGAGCCACTGTTTTGCCTTCGGTCTGAGAAGCAAATAAAGCCCGTTTGAAGGCCGTCTTTTTCTTTTCTTGTTGGGGGTGTTCTAAGTTGCGAGAATTAGTTCCGAGTATTTACGTTCTGACTATTCATGTCGTTCGCGATATCGTTATGTTTCATTCGTGATCGAGGTACTGCTCGCGGTCTTCCTGTCCGTTCTTGCCTTCCTCTCTCAGGGGGGCGTAACAAGGCCATTACAATTGTAAGAGGTAGTAAACAGGATGTAAGATGACTACTTGGTCAAACTCCAAGTCACAACAGTCACACACTTATCAGTATACACAAACTTGTCATCCCACCGTTTTGGACAAGAGATCGGTTTAATTCCCGTGACCGCGATCAGTCGTCTGTGTGTAACTGGGTGAAATAAAGAGTTACAAGATTGATCACTAGTAAAGTCGTGTGCAATCACCTAGCACAAGTATCAAAAGGATTCTGAGTCGTACAAAAGGTTTCAAACAATCAACTCAAGGCGGTCAAACAACTGATTTTGGCAACGGTCTAGTCGACTGCAAGTTGATTACGTAACTCACTACTACTTTGTTCACAAGAGCAATTCGTACATCTTTGGCAGCTCCCTTGACCTCGAGTGGCTCCTGTCCTCCACTCATACATACAGAAAACTGACCTCGGTCACAGGAAGTACACCGATCTCTTGTCCAAAACAGTGATGACAAGTTTGTGTATACTGACAAGTGTGTGATTGTTGCGACTTTGAGTTTGACCAATTAGACATCTTACTTCCTGTTTACTACTCCTTGTAACTGTACTGACTCGATGATGAGGTACTGAAAACATGCTCTCTACCTATTCACTTATCCAGATTGCTTTACTTGGCATAAATTCAACTATCATCCATGTTGTCAGCGGATTAGTGCTGTCCATTAGCGACTAGTGATTAGTGATATCCATTAACACGATGCCATTCGTGTCTAATTAATGCATATTTTGTGACCAAACTAAAATAACATTTCGCAGATAATTTTCATTTGGTAAACCACAAACTGTCCATTCTTTAGATTTAACGAACTGAAATCAATACAACTCACCATCACAATGAAACAACTGACGTCCGCTAATTCTCGACGAGTTACTGGGAAGTCGAACTAATGACCACAACATCTCCATATGTAAACATAAACAGGCTAACCTCTACTGTAAGTTATATGAAAGAAATGGTATTTTCCGATTGGCGTTGGATGTAACAAACAATTGAAACGAGTGTTTGTGCTGGACAACTCCGCAAGAACCACGCAAAATGCAACGTCGGAAGGTTCTGGGTAATCGCCCGTAAATAGACTCAGTGTCATCAAAAGTTGACAGACACCTCGGTAGGAATGCACGGATGGCTCAAATCACTGCAGATCGTAACGATCTAACCTCTGGAATGGTGAAGTATGTTTCAGCAATAAGACAAGTGAGGGACGATCAGTGATGGTTCCAGACGGGTTTTCAACTGTGGAGATGAGTTAATTGGTTACTCTGGATAACAAACACAACCAATTCTGATGTTAAAATATCATGTGGATTTTCATGCTATTTACCGCGGCACATGCACAGGGAAGATGACCTGTCGAAAAAACAAGGAATATGTTCTGTGTCGACAAATGTGGTTCTTCATGGAACACACGTATGAGACTAAGCAACCCGTACGCCGGCCCTCATCTGCTTGAGAATCTCTTGGACATATCTGTTCGACAAGAATACAGAAGTGATAGCACCGACGATTTGATGACAAATCATCAGGATGCCTTGATTTCCTTTGCGACGACCACGCCACGTTGAAGTGAAATATAAGCATGTACGACTGATTTCTGCAGGAGAATTGCGTATTCAAATGATCCCATAGTTGCATTGCAATCAGTTGTACAACTTTCCCCTATCCTAATGTGTAATGAACTTAATTAGTCCCGTACGAAACACGGAAGTTCTGTAGTGTAAGGCGGTGAAACTAGCTCCAAACGTACTACCATAGAAAAAACCACCGTCACCGAATGACAAGAAATCCGCTCAAGCCGCCTGAACAACTAACTCATCTGAATTAGCTGTGAAAATAAGATCGTTGCTAACACACAATGGTTTTATTTCTTCGAGTCAACAGTTAGTAAGAGGCGAGTGGACCTAATCAAGAATGACACAAAACACACCGCTCGTTTAGTTTACATCACCAAGAAACCCACAAGCACATAGAGGCCGTTTTCAAAGAGATGAGGTAATTGATTCACAGGAAGTGAGAAAAACAGATACAGTAAGTGGAGTGGTTCTCCAGTTCATTGCGATCGAAGCAGTTCTACAAGGCCATGTAATTCAACCTCCCAACGGGCTGTTCGTGTGGCCTCGGCGTTCTCTAGTGGTCACTTCGGCGTGATCACGAGTCGATCGGCAGCCTCTTTCCAGCTAACAACAGGTAAGAACTTCGCAGTTACTGATTCACCGATGTGAGCAGCCTTCAGAACACACTGCGATTAGAATGTCAAATCGACCAAAATTGAGTACGATCAAATGGCTCTTCACTGGCAAAGATGCGGTAAACCATCAGTCACGCGAGCCTAATGCTTTTCCAACACAACGTTAACAATCCAGTCCGATCAGACGTTAAAAGTTGTGAGCTCTCAGAGTAGACAGTACATTTATCGGAAGATTGTCGACGTTAAGTTTTCAATTTCAGCTCTTTCACCCATAGAGTTCGGAAGAAACGCCCACAGGGTAGCTGGCTCGTTTTCTAACTTTTTACAAAGCTCCCTTGTTTATTCGTCTATTTTTTTCTTCCCCCTCTCTTCTGTTCTTGTCTATACACTAGTATTTATTCAATACTCTTTGTGCACTGCTGGTGAGATCAACGGCAGTCCGGGCCACATTAGACACAGATACGGCTCAATACCGGAAGTGATGATGATGATGAATTCCAACTCAAGCTGGGACCAAGAAAAAAGAGACCGTGAAACAGAAGTAAACCCATCCGGACACGGTTGGCGGCATCCGATTCGGATTAGCCTGTCACAGTGAACGGGGCCAAAGGAGGCCTGCATCCAGCCATCACCGCAAATGTCTTGCGCTGCATCATTTGGGTTCCGCCCACATACCTCGCATCCTATGTAAATCCGAAGGAATAAGACCAGTAGGTGTGTGTGTGTGTGTGTGCTGGAGTCATGACCTGACCTTTTCTGCTACCTTGGCGTGGTGGTCAGGCTTCCGTGCTGTTTTGATCCGGAGGGCTGTGCTGACTAGGACTTCGGTCCTTGCGGGTTCAACCTTGTCAGATTGGCCGATGGGGAGCAGCCAGAAAAAAAGCAGATGCGTGCGTTTGTTGTGCGTGGAGACTGTGTTGTTGCTCCGTTGTGCCTGGACTGACTGTGTGTCTGGTTGCTTGGTTCGTGTGT
>QNGE01004339.1:33452-48866 GCA_008508345.1 Paragonimus westermani
TGGTGCAGCGCAAGCCAATTGCAGTGATAGATAAGCGCAGGCGTCCTTTGGCTTCGGTCACTGTGACAGGCTAATCCGAATCGGATGCCGCCAACCGTGCGCGTGTGCGAGGGTTTGTGTCCAGCCGGCCAATCCTGGTTAGTCAATTCATAGGTGCGCTTGAAAAAGAAACCCTCATACCTCGGAGAGTGAATGAAGGGAGAAACTGCAATGACAAGATCTAAATCGAGAAGAAAGATATGTAAAACGTAACTCGAGAAGCATTTCAGTGTATGAGTGCATGTTAGTGCATTCTAGAGAAGATAGGGATGAAAAAATTCAGGTTGAACTACGAAGAGAGCAGGCAAACCACACATCATAAAATGTACCGACAAAGCTGAAGAAAAGGATAAGTGAATGACCGCAAACGATGAAGTTTCCGAAAATGGGGGTAGATTAGTTGCCAAACGACCATTGTATTGGTCGATGCAATCTTTAACAGAAATAGAATGGACATACTGATATGATCTAACTGAGCTTAACGTACTCCTCGTCTCTTCACCGACAGTGCACTACGAGCACGTTGATGACTTGCTAATTTAAGACGGCCAGTGCATTCACGGCCGCTCATGTCGCAAAGCCCTTAACACCTACATACATTAGGAAGAGCTATCATACCAACTTCTAGATTTCCGAGTTTTAATTTCTAGTGATATAGCTCAATCATAGCATGCTGTGGACATTCTGTTGACGTTCATCGTTTGAAACACGCCATAACCCCCTCCAATTTAAAAAACCGTTAATCTGTGACTCTTATTACACTGATTTACTTATCCTTCAGCTACGTTCGCAAGAACCCTGACTAAAAAAATATCTTAAACGTGCGTCCCCATTTCAACAGTAATCTCCTTCACATGCACATGGACATACGCCTAAGTGAAAGCTTCGAGACAAAGCTTCGCAGAGCGGAAGTGCTGTTAGACAGAGGATTAGGAAAACGAAGGACGTGAATAACGACTACCAACTTATTCTCAGGGCTAGAACAAACAGCTTTTGAGCAAACAGGGGGGACAGTAGCACTTGATAATCAAAGTAAACGCCTTTCTAATGTATGGAAGAACGACGGGTTTTTCCGACAGCGACATTATCCATCCACTTTCTCCGTAGGTTGAAAAATACAATTCAAATGACTCCAAAAGATCGCAGAGAATGTGTCATAAGCTTCAGCACTTTTTCGTGCACAGATGATATTTTTTTACTACTGATGATGCCGAGTGAAGTCTGTCACCCTCTCTTATCTTCGGCTCATTTCAGCTCCTGCAGAAAATTTGTCAAACAGGTTCCATTCTGAACAGTCCCACAATCTGCACAACGTGTTCACCAAATGTGCAGTCCACAATGACATCGGACAATCCAATAAATCTACGTTTACATGGACTTACGCCAAGGGAACCTATGTACTTCCCTACTTCGTATGTCGTCGTGGTAACAAACTCAAAACCGTGGCATATTCAAAAGAACGATTGATCAGCAACTGGTCCCATGAAGTTCACCTATGCTGTACTTTTCACATCGCAATGTGAACTGCAATTTATCGATTTCGATGCTGATTAGTAGTTAGATTGAATGTTACGTCTGGTGGTTGCGTATCTATCGATCTATGGAGCACGAAACAATCTGTTGTGCTGGTGGTGTAGCGAACGTCCCCACCCTTACTACTGTGTTGATTTACTGCTTAAATGATACTCCACACTTGAAGCAGAAACGAGGAATCAGATTTCCAATCAGAGGCACCACGTGAATCTAGGTTGTTGTGCGTTGAACAGATTTACGTAATACCACTAATACTTAGGTGTGTCGATCATGTTTGCGTTTAAAGCCATAAGTCTGTGTGTTTACTACGGGTATTAATTCAACGGAAATGGAAGGTGTGACACTTTAATTGTAACTGTGTACTGGTAGTCAAAAATAAACACTAACTCGGGTCGATCAACTTGCCAAAGTTTTACGATTAATTGATTTGCAACAGGCTAGTACAAGAGATAATGTACTGATGAGGATAACTCTAGAAATGCTCGATATGATCACGCCCTTGACATAGAGATGTCCTCAGAATTGAATGCCAGTTGACGCAAGAATAAATCCGATTGACCGAGAATGAAAGAGATAGCTCAGGTCGAGAATATGCAAGTGATGTTGAAAGGTCCAGAGTGCTTTGACCTCTCGTGTGCATATTATATTGTTCCCTTAAAAACAAAGTCTCAATAACACCGACAAGTAAGTAGACTTGCAGATCAGTTAATGTGGAATAAATGTAAATTAAAAAATTCGGGATTCGAAAGCACTTGAACCAATGAGACTTGCAGAACACAGGATGAGTAGAGGCATGTGCTTTCTGCCACTGGTCCAAATGCAATCGAAGACTGATGTTTTTACAGTCAATCCCTCTAAAAGAATCAAGATGGACCAGAGATGCACATCAGCCAGAATGCTTTTTCGGTGTTTCAACAAGTTCCGAGGGTCGCAACGTGAACGGAAGGCATGGAACCACTGCAGAAAAGTATTCACGTTTGCAAGTAGTAAATCCTAGCTGTAGACAGACCAGTTTTATCCAAGCCATCCACCAGATTTGTGGAAACTGACTAGAGGCGGGCTTATTACAGACACGCTTGGCTCGGTTACAGGTGTACGACAGTACCCAGTACACACATGTGGCCGGAACAGTAAACAGCCCGATAAAGGTTACCAAAATGCTTTAGACCGATGGTTCCCAAACGTGTTCAATTCACTGCTCCACTCACTTAACATGCATTAGGTATACACCAAAATTAGGGCGGGAAATAAGAAACGCATTCTGCACAATTTGACATAAAACAGCACATGTTTAAAGGCGAATGTGATGGGTGAAAGTGGTGTGCCCATATCAGTCTATCAAGGTCAGATGAAAAGTCACATCCTCATATCCAGAAATTTGAGGCATCCAGCTGTCAATTCCCTCAAGTTCAATTTCACACCATCGCAGCCGTTATACCTCCACATCACTTACAGAGGACGGGTTAAACGTGACACTACTGGAGGAAACTGCTACCTCGTCAACGCCTTACTCGATCCGTCCGGCCTAAGCCAGCATAGACAACTTAGAATAGCAGACCTGTTCATCAGAAGCACCTGTAGCCAAGTGCGGTAAACTGCCACACAGTCATCGATCTGACTGGTTGACTCGAATGTCTAACATTTCAAGCCGATATTCCAAAGAAGTGCTGGTCGCTGTGCCCACACTTTGGATGTTCCAGAATTACAATCAGGTGGTCAACCGGTACCGTATGTCGCTCTGCTATTTGTGAAACGGGACCTAAAACGCCAAAAGAAACAAGGTGTCCACCACTTACATGTCTTTGACAACCACTATTATTGACAAGAAGAAGGTCAACGGTTCATCTGCGTCTGTAATGGCTTCTCAGCCGTCCCCTGTCATCGTCTGCCTCTTTCCGAGGAGCTTTTCGCTATTGAGAACGGTGGTACCTGTGTTGCCAAGCTGGATCGGGCTGACACTTACTTTCAGGTGGCAGTTACAACTCAGTCTAGTGAGCAGCTAACGGTAAACACATCACGATCTACGTCCGTATACGCCTCTGTTTGATAACAAGACCATCCTGACTGCCTTAAGCGATATAATGGACACAATGTTGTTTGGTCTGGTTTGCACCGCACTCAATCGCAACGATATCACGATTGCAGGTTGTATAACGGAAGCTCACGAACGAACAGCAGCTGTTCTCCAAACGATCACGGATTGGAGTTTCTGGAGCTGATAGGCGCCAGTTGTTTCCATCGCAGATTCACTTTCGATGCGCACGGCCGCCGCCCAGCCCAAAAGAACGTCTGCACAATAATGGAGCTGCCTGCTTAAAGGATATATTCACTCTAATTCGTTCCTCGGCTTCATCAGCTACCGACTGATTGAAGATGGACCGATCACAAGCACTCATCTACCAATCAAATGGCCCTTCTTGATGGCAGTGCCAGTGATGCTTAACAAAGAAGACGCTGGGAAAAGGCATCTTTCCCAAGCACGGCCAATTTTATGAGAAAATGAGGGCCTTCGTTTCTGGTATCCTAAACACGTTTGGTTTTTTAGTTCGACGACTGAATAACCAAGCCTCAAGATGTCTCAAACCTAGAAATGGGCATCTACCAGTTTCACTTTCGATGAAGGAAGCAATAAAAGTTGTCTGAAGGCCGGTCTTCTTCGTTTGTTAGGTGTTCTAGTTTGTGAAAGAGTGTCAGTCTTTACGGGTTCACATAGTGCACGCATGCCGTGTACTGTGTACCAACTGCAGCTATGTTTCTCAGTGCTAACGTTTGTGATGTGTTCTCGTCTTTTTCTGATAGCTGCATCAGCCTGTAATGAGAACCTACCCATTTCATCAGCTACTCAAGCTACGATGCAAACAAGAATTCTATAGCGGAACAATCCGATACCACTTTAGAATGCAACATCAAGAACAACTGCTTTGCGATGTCCTCCTATATATGTCAGGATTTTTGTTACGCTGTAGACAAATCAAATTAGAGCTTCTAAGTGAACATGTGGTAATGCTATAAGCCGGTTATGAACGCTGACTTTCACGACAAATAGTAGTAAAGGCGTGCTCACAACGGTAACTGTTTAATTTAATGCCCTCTTATTATTACCGACGTACGAGATTGGTGTTAAAGCAAGATTTTTAACATTATTCGAAGTCCCCAAATCAGATTATTACAAATTAGCGTCCCAAAATGTTCACCACGGATCCTGCAGATCTAAGTGGAATCTAACTTTGAGACAAGATGGTATGTGGTCAACGGAAGCACGCGAGTGGTTTCACGGTTGTTAACACTCATCAGCTTTGTGCACCCGGTGAACTTACACTGCAAGCGAGTTGTCAACTACAAAGTTCAACATTCGCCTGTTCTATGGTGCGATGTGCCCTTGGAGTTCATCGGGCACGCATAGCTAAGATCCTGAGGTAGACTGGGTTTCTGCACAGTTCTAGTAAGTGTCGCCAACATTTGCACCGGATTAAGGACTTCACTGAGTCTGAAATCAACTGCACAGCCAGCTTGATACTGAGGTAATAATCCCAAAGAAATTAAGAGAATCTATAAGACAGAAGGTTCAAGAAGGGTGATTCCGCCTAGTGCAGTAGCTCACGACAATCTTGACAATCATGGCACGAAGTGTGGTCAGGATCGGGGTACACCCTGATTTTTGTTGGTACAACAGAGATATGGCTGCTGTTGATACGACCCACCGGATGCATACAGGTGGTTCAACGAAATCAGTATATTTCACAAAACTGAACAATTCACATCTCTCGACTTTTGTCCCTGCATGCGGCTTACATTGACCAGGGAGGCCGCAAAACAGAGAGAGTACGGTGCGCTCAGACCACGCATAATCGTGCGATCGCTCTTTGTTCATCATCATCATCATCATCATCATCATCATCATCATCATCATCATCATCATCATCATCATCATCATAGACAGCAATACATCAGTAACTCACACTAATGCTTAACTGACACACAACCATGAAGAAAAAGCAAACCCTATATAGCAAGACAGAAGGAAAAAAGAAGGGAACAGGAACGGACCTAACTACTGAAAATAATTACGTCCACATTAAAACATTAAACATCAAGGTGCTTACACCTTGCAAATAAACAAGTGAGCTACAAGTGAGAGTAAGGCGTCATCAGCGAGACAGCTTCCTTACGGCTTTCACTGACCCGCGTCATTAAATGCACTCACTTCACAGACAACTCGGACAAACAACGACAACATTCACACCACTGAGCTCGATTAGCCACCATCTCACCTAAAGTCTCCAACCACCGACTCTGTGAGTCACGAGGGCCCCAGCCCAGGAGACGAACCCGATCTGCAGCGACCAACCTATTCGTGAACGACTTTATTTCCCTACGCCAGGTCATTAGCTGTCCACCTCGCACCTTACACCAGTCGGTCGCATTGTCAGAGAACAGTGCTCGGTGTAGAAGACGACTAGCTGACATCCTTAATACGTGACCTAACCATCTAAGCTTGTGCAAACGTAGACTGAACTGTACTGTGAATCACATTCTCTTGCTTCCAAATACACAACTTGAAAACGACTGAAAAATCAACTCTAGACCTCCTAGTACTTAAGGAATACTCGACCTCTAACTAACGGTATGCACATCTTTGTGCACGACCAGTATTGATGAGCCCGAGATAACCTGAACACGAGTAAGCTTTTGAAAAAGTCGATGGCAATGACAAATGTTCTCCCGAAGAACGGTTTATGAAGGACAGTGACGATTATCAAACGGAAATTACAAGGGGTATAAAAGTATCCCGACTTAACTCCGAACACTCATTTGCTAGGTCCTTTCAACACCGACCCTGAATTTGGCAGTGTCGGTTTTTCCATAACAACACCCAGTCCAAACAGCCATTTGTGGCCACTTGCTGTGCCTTATTTCCCGTATTTCGATGTCCGAAGGTTATCATGAAGTTCAGCACGCGCGTTACTACTGTCGGTTCGCATCATACTACTTAATAGTAATATCGTTGGTTTTGATGCAGTAAGTTAAGATGAGCACATCATGGTTTGTTTTTTGAAGTACTCTGATTGAAAGTATGCATTTCATACACCTGTCCCGCCAGCGTGCAGCAAAATATCCTATACGAAATTACGACAACCATCTTCGAGCCAAAACAAATGCCTGAACAATTACCATCTATCATGTCTCTTACAAGGCGTTTATGATTGTACTAATTTAAACGTTATTCTTCAAGAGATCCAGACTAGTGTTGTTTCTAATGAATGGTCTATAGCCCACGTCATGTCTTCGTTGGTTCTCCACAGATTATTACCACTGATTCCAATCTAGTCCGAAATTTAACACTAGTAACACTTTCCAACGTTGCTGAAAACAACTGAGTCGTTTCCAAAAGCTGCAGTCTCTTAGTTCCAGTATTTACCACCATCAACATCAATCCTGATAGCGCATCAGTGGTTGAATTTGATGAGTAATGACTATACAATTGCAACCTTGGGGAATAAAACGAGGGATCTATGGGACGTCAGTCAAACATATGAGTTTATAATACATGAATCCAGAAAACAAACAACCCAGTTGCAAATGAGAGTGTGATAACACACACAACACAGCTTCGAAACGGTTTTTACCATCCGCTTCCACTATTCACACACACTATGCGAACAACTCAGTCAAACGTAAATAACATTCAAATCACTGAGCCATCCTAACAGCTATCGTCCACAAGGGCTCCAGCTACCGATTGCGTCAGTCACGGCAATCCAACCTCCAGAGGACAACCAGAGCTACAGCAACTACTGTCAGGGACGTTCCCAGTTCCCCGAAAATAGTGCGACAAAAAGACTGACAAAGTACACTTACCAGTAACCTTCACCACTGCCATAACCGTGCACTTCTCCGGTCTTCACGAACTTCCTAAACCATCGTGACAACTGTTGTTGTCATCCCGACTACACGCCTTCTCTGCAGTGCCTCGACTTTTGTCTGATCTATTCTTTTGGCCTTGCTTTGTTGCTAGTCTCAAACCTTATAAATACGAACAGGTTTGTGGCTACGTTGTCTTCCGACTGAGCGACAAAAACCTCCGTTTGAGAGCCAGTCTTTTTCCTGTGTTCATGCGGTAGCCTTGAGTGGATGGGTTGGCTGAAAAGAGACTAAGTGACCGCGTATACTCCGTTGTTCATTACCATTGATCGTCGTTCCGTTATGTGCCGTTTCACTGGCCGTTAGTCCGTTCCGATTACGCGCTCAGGCCGTAGGTCCAGTTACAACACCTAGCGTACCGGTAACCGGCCTCAGCTCGCTAAGTTAATCGTTTGTGGTGTGTGCAAAGAGCGCAGAATGTGGGAGACGTTCGGCTAGCATCATGAACACGACCCAGCTAACTTAAATTACGTGTTCTTAAGAACTTAGAGAATGGAATCGGTTGGTACTCACCACAAACTATCCGTCACAACCGTGGAGATACCAGCTTCTACTGTGTTGGCAATGCTGTCGCTGCGACAGAAACAGCATTTTAGACCAGACAACAAGAGCACGAAGTGAACTTACATAGAAGAAAGTGAAGTGTACACTTTTCACAAACATTGGCATAACCTTAGCTGAATAGTTGACGGCACTACCCCGGAGGACTAGCCATAATCTAATGCGCCGAACGTACTTGCAAACACTACATTTCGCGTACTAAGTGTAAAGTGAGAACAACAAATTCGCGAGGGGAAGGCTAAGTTTGGCGCTGACCGCCGTTGCATTCACCGCATTTTCACACTGCCAGATGCTTCAGCATTGATATTCATACACTAGGCCGACGAGTGTTGTTTTTTAGACATCAGGAGGCTTTTGGTTCGGTCAACAGAGCTGCAATCTAGGACCGCTCATCAAGGAGAGGTGTACGCGAGAAATATGCCACTGTCCTGCCCAACTTCCAGCCGGGTAAGGTTTTACTGCAACGTGTCAGGGAAATTCAACATTTCAAATAGATTACGACTTCCCATTTCCTATTCAATTTGACAACAGACGTGACCCTAAAATGTGGTCAGATTAAGTAGAACCATGACAACGCGGAAATGATTCCAGACGACGAAAGTGTTCTGATCTCTTAGGGTTCACGGAGAACTAAAACGTCCCGGTCAAGTTGGAGACTTCAGTTCGTCAGTTTAGTATGGCGTTTGTGTCTACCAAGCGCAAGGGGCTGTTAGAAAACTGGCAGGACCGTACACGTGCTTTTATCCCTATTGGTAAGTCGTTGGAGGTAATCGAACAGTTTGTGTACTTCAAGAACCGCATCGGTGTAGTAATGGAGAAATTCGTCGGTGTTCTCGGAATGAGCAGACTTTGCTGCTCCTTTGCATAATGATCTCATCTCACAGCCTTCATGGGCATGGCTACACTTTACGAATGCCAACTCGCCGCTTGCCACACCGTACCTTGTTCGTGAAAGGTGAGCTAGGCTGGAAGCGGCAACCTGGTAGCCAGCGTATTTTCCGGGTATAACACCGCAGTTTGTACCAGTATGTCGTCCCCAGCTTCTTAGATGCATGTTCAGAAGACTATGAGCATCCTTGGTCGAAGACGTTTCCTGAGTGGGGGAAGAGTAGGAGTCGACAGCGCTACCTGCGCACCAACTGGATGTCCCTCTTTTTTCTCCATAACACTGTTCTTTGTCCAACATGACTCGCTTTTCTCTTTTCCTCTGCCCATTTGTTGTGGCACGTGTTAAACATATACGGATTTTCATAGTTGTTCCAAAGCTTCATCTACCATCAGGCCGAGAAAAGCTTTCTCGAACTGCACCTGTGGTCAATCGCAGACGGTAGCGGGCAAAACACAAACAGGGGTAATCAATCAGCCAAACACAAACCCGTTTTAACTCTGATTCGAAGGACAACGTACGCATTTACCAATACTACTGTTGCCCCACAATGAATACTACGCAGCAGCGATACGAAGGGCACATATTTTACATATGCACAAAATGTCCGTAAGTACCTCAACATGGTGAGAAAAAGATCACAACTTATATTATTTGAAATCTACGGTTAAGACACGGTCGGATGTGTGTTTGGTCGATAACAACGTTTTGCCTGGGGCTGTGGAAATCATAGGAAGTATTCTTCGTGCGAACAAGCACCTTATCAACCTTGACCCAGTTATGGTTTGCACACTAGTTTTGTTAGCACGTGTGCACAACGCAAATCGTGCCAAACGAGCTCACATGTTAAAAGTGTATGTTGTTCACCAAAGCATGACGCGTTTAGTCCGTACGAACCGACGAATCTCCACAAGATAAATGTCGTGTACACTGTCTGTATGTAAAATGTGATATATTCTGGAGGCAACCGTGAACCCTCTAGCAAATCACTTGCACCTTCACACAACTTCAAATGTACTGGGAGTGGCAAATAAAATTTGGCCCGGATCTACAACTTACCGGTATATTTCTCTGGGCTTTCTTCACAGAAGGATTAGAAAAGTCGAACAGCTTGATCGTATAGTCTTTACTACCACTGACGAGGATTTGTAACGTCGGATCAGGGTGGAAATCAACGCAAGTAACCTCCTACAAGAAATGAAACAAACTTCATCTGGTGACTGTTTCGCGTATACGTGGATCGCTTAGTAATAAAATACCTATTAACCTCAATGTACCCAGAGCAGCTGGTACAAATGCGCCAAACGAAACGGAATAGACACCAGAAAATATATGGACGACAATGCAAGCAACTGTGAGTATACAATGTCCGGTTACTTGAACTAATCGCAACTGCTCTGAGTGGAAACAGTTTCTGTACATTTGCACAGCTACTTTATTGTTTCAAGAGCGTTTCCAAGAAGCGCGCTCCGACAGCCAGAATGCCGTTTGCCATTGTGCACCAGTTGCGATAACGGAGAGAAGTGAATCAGCCCATGAAAAGGAGGGTGTTCCATGGCTCTGCCCGATCCACTGCAAAACCAGGCACATAAATAGGCGTGACTGTAGCTGTAGATGACCGTGGTGCCCCCCCTATTGCTGGTTGATCAACAAGTTCAAGCCCATCTGCCACTGTTTTGACTAGCTGTCGGAACGTTCAACTGTTTTCTTATTCATCGGCGACACAGCAAAAAATAACTGTCATTTACTGCACACAAACGCAGACAAATTTATAAACATACAGCTCAACTTAACAAGCTATCAGTTCTCAAGGCAATTTTTGGAAAGACATGTATTTGGTAGGTCATGATCCTATTAACTAACGTCGTTTAAACAAACGAACTACGTGTGAATAGACTACAACGGCCACGCGATCAGATATGACTAGAAACTGCAACGGCGTTATTAAGGAAGAAAACACAGCATCCTAGTGCATCACAGATCACCATTTACGAACGTCCGTAGGTTCGACGGAAGTGTTCGAGATAAATGTACCAAACCAAGACTCAATACACGAGCACCGACCGGAATCAGTGTGTCTAGATATCGGAAAACCATTGGGAAGCTCGCATGTACGCAAGAATATTAATGGCCACAGTAACAAAGCGAGCCAAACAGTGGACGCAATGTGCACAATAAACATGTAGCTCACCAGAGACCAACAGTTAAAAATCAATCCAAGAAGAAATATACAATCAAAAAGTACGTAAGTTTCGTTTTCGTGCAACATCACGCCACACACACAGGAACAGATGCAACAAGCAAACGACGACCGTACCTTATTGGATACGTGCATAGTGGACAACGCACCGTTTTGATTACATTATAAAGAACGAAAAACTTAACTTGGTGTAATAACAGCGGACATTGTAGTTGAGTGACACGAGTCTAAGGCGTGTTCAGAAATTCGTTGATTGACAGTGTTTAGGTTAATGTCAAACCAGAAGTATTCGTACTGCTAAAAGCGCTTTTACGACGTTTCAAGAATTAAGGACAAAATCGACATGGTATTGTCGCTATAAAGAAAGCTGCGGGAACATTAGAACAGATGATTCCCCAATAACTTCCGAAAGCTCACCATCATCATTACTTCCAATCTTCTGCTGTATCTGTGGGAACTAGGACTCGGGCTGCCTTCGATCCACGAAGTAGCAGAGTAACAGTAGGTACAAATGTACACCAGACAAAAAAAGGGAAGGAAAGCGAATAAACAAAAATAACTCGGTCTAACAGAACACAAGAGTCAACGTGCTTGTGCATACAAACTTGCCACTGACTGCGACACGACGGCATATCAGAGCGTTTCCAACCAGCGGTGTGGATGGCTACGAATTCCCCAACCGAGCACCTACCAACCTTGTTCAGCGGGATGGTCAAGGCTCCTACAGCCCTTCGCCATATCATCGCCTGACCGTCTAGCGGTTTCTTCCAACCATCAGCGACTACAATGAACAATGCACGCTGCGACATGCTCTCTGATGACATACAAAACAAATGACTCAACCAGCGAAGACTGTGTTTTTACTGCCTCGTTCATCGGTCGCGTGCTTGCACACTTATGAAATACGGGCCGATGGTCTGTCACACTGCTCATACAATCAGCCCCATACGATACAGGCTAACTAGCGAAGACAACGGTGACTGAATACCGAGAGCCTATATGCACCTTCTGCCCGAACGGACTAGGTTGCTGTTCCACAGTGCAAAGGTGAGCGCATATAAACATTGTAAACTCCGGATTTAATCGACAAATGGACGTCTCTGCAACACCGCAAGTGTCGGAAGTTGAAGAATACACTGTTTTTGCTATCCTCGTGAGTAACTCGTCAGCAATATTACAAGATAACCTGATAATACTACCCAGGTAAGTAAGACGATCGGTAGTCTCAAGTAGCTTACCAACAATAATAAAGACGAGGTCAGCACCAGCCCAGTATTGTAGCAACACTTCACACTTCGAGGGTACAAACTGCATAATTCGCGTTTACCGTCTAACAGAGTGATAATGACAATAAAACGGTTTATTTCAATGACAATGATAATAACATGAGCAGGTACGGAGCAGTCAATCTAAGTCGTGCGGTGTGTGAACAATTAGTTACCGCGATCGATACAAACGGTTCTTGATTGGTCGGTAGACACCCACACAACGTGTAGAACAATCAATGAAGCGTCAGGCGAACGTGTCACCTCCCTCTCGATCAGTTGAGGCTACTCGTTATGAAAACCGCTTACGGGATGAGGCTGACGCTGGGATTGGCATGGTCCATTGGCTCAACCCTGCACACATCATTGCTTCAGGAGGTGACGTTAATAAGGAACCAGCGTTTTCTCGGTTGGATGTTCGATGGCGTCGCACTGTTCTCCCGTTTTCCATTTGAGCCTGTGCAGTTTTTCTGCTAGCACTTATGGAAGTAACGGGTTGCCATGTACGCTCGGTGGGTGCGCACACAAGGACGGGATCAAACTCGAAAACACGCCCCGCTTTAGTACGTATGTTGAAACGGCCTCTTGTTACTTCCTCCTTAGAAGTCAATTTTGATTGAGGATCTTCGTAGAGTAAGTGCAACCGAGTACAGAGACGATGACCAAACGGGAGTTCGGCGGGATTGCTGCCAGTGGCTTCGTTAGCAAAATTCCGATAGACAAACAGAGCGCGATTCAACCACACGCCAAAGGGGTTCCAGGTTGTTTTCTCAACATATTCTTCACAGTCTGCACAGCACGCTCGGCTAGACCGTTCGAATGGGGATGAGATGCTCGCGAAGTAATGAAATCTGACAATTCAGCGCTGATAAACACAGAACCGTTGACAGCCACATAAATTTCTAACAAACCACATGTTGTGAGGGTTGTACGTAATGTGACTATTGTACTGGTCGTTGTTGCTTCTAAGAGAATGTTAGCATCAATCCATTCGGAATGGGCATCCACGATCAAACGACTCATTCTACCTTCAAACAGGCCAAGAGAGCCCGAATGGGATCGTTTCTCTGGAGCTTCCGGTCCTCTCTAAGAGTGCACCAGCACTTCGGAGGTTGCATTTGGATTTTTCTGACATGACGCACATGACTTAATTACAGACATAGACTCACCATCTAGCGTGAGTCACCGCATGTAAAAACGGGACAATAATTTCATTTTCACGATGCATGGGTGGGTATCATGGGGTTCAGTCCCTTCAGGTCCACCACAGGTGTTCCACAAAGCAGACATTAATTGTGGATATTGGATTCGGTCGTCCTCGATCGGAATGGTGTAGGTTCATCGGCTGTCCATTGTTGTCACCCTATCCGCACGTACCGCTTGATTAGGGTTAGAACAGTGCTCTTGTCTGTTTCCTGTCGTAAGATGCACAAGTTCTTCTGGGACTAATTCTGTGGACAATGCATCTGGCAGCGTACTTAAGGCATCAAGCAGCACTACTGAATCGCCCGAGAGTTTATCGAATTTTTTACACAAACGAATCATCCAGCTGTTGTGTCGCTTTCTTCTAACCCAGTAACGAAATAAGGGGGTTTTGGTCCGCAACGATTGTGGAAGGCCATCCAAGAATTTATTGGTGGAATAGTTTTTGACTAACCATGACAGTCAGGGCTTCCCGGTCAAGCTATGAGTAAATTCTTTCTGCTGTACTCGATGTCCGACAGTATGAGGGATGGAGCGTTCTTAGCCACCTGGAAGCACGGCACCAAGATCATATCAAGAAGCCTAACAAGAGAGTATGGTTGGTTTCCCTTCGTCATAATCAATTCGAAAAAGTGAAGTAAACGTTCGTTTCACTGTATTGGAAGCAGTCTCATCCACCGTCCACTTCTTTCCTTGAGCAAAAGCTGCAAAAAATATGAACCGGGGAAACAGTTTTACCACTCTTATAAGCGACCGAAGTCCGTCCATGTTTTTAGGTGAGGGAACATCCAGTAGAGCTCACACTTTCTCTTCCATGGGCTGCAGAAATTCCTTTGACAGCTTAAGTCCAGATTAGTGTACACTGTGCACCAAGGACCTGCCCGCTTCTCCATTCAATCTAAGACCTGCATCTAACAGTATATTCAAGATCAAGTCCAAAGTCTGCAAATGCTGCCCATCAGTACGCCCGGTGATCAGAATGTCATCAAAGTATGAGCACGTATTAAGTATACCCTTAACAACAGTCAATGACACGTTGAAAAACAGAGGGTGCAAATTTAATTCTGAATGGAGGCGGGTGTAACGAAACAGCCCAATATGAATCCTAATTTTGGTGCAAGAAGTGTAGCTTCATCTAGTTCAATCCGTTGGTATATATGACTCAGGTTCAATTTTGTAAAAAGTTCACCCCCACCCACAAGTAAGGATGCGTATGTCTACGATTTTTGGTAAGAGAGCAATCTAGCTGTAACACTTGGTTCACAGTTATCTTATAGTCACCAAAAATTCTTATTGTACCGTCGGGTTTTCATACGCACATTATAAGCGCTGCTAACCATGATTACCATACGAGTTCAACTGTACCTTCTTTTCGAAAACCGCGTATTTTATCTTCGACATTATTGCGCAAAGCGTATGGCAGGATCTCGGCCTTCCAGAATTTCCATATTGCTTCCGGTGACAATAGTAAATGTGTGATGTAATTTTGTTCGTCTGATCCAACAAGTTTCTAGATAATTTTTAGATATACATCGCGAGATGTTAACATTTCGTTTACTCCCTTCAGTCACGAACGTAAAACATTAGAATATATAGGACATGCAACACAATCAAAAAATTCAACCATTGGGTTTACATGAAACAAAGACTGTCGTCAGTTCCAGGGCAGACAAACTGCGTGAGTCAACAGTTTATGCACACACAAAGCCGGACGGTGAGTATTGATCAACATCGCCTCGGAGAAAGCAAGCAACTTGGGGTTCTTATTACGTAACAGAACTTGAAACGAGTTGGCCGGGTCAACA
>QNGE01004339.1:49276-63583 GCA_008508345.1 Paragonimus westermani
GCTTTCTCCGAGGCGATGTTGATCAATACTCACCGTCCGGCTTTGTGTGTGCATAAACTGTTGACTCACGCAGTTTGTCTGCCCTGGAACTGACGACAGTCTTTGTTTCATGTAAACCCAATGGTTGAATTTTTTGATTGTGTTGCATGTCCTATATATTCTAATGTTTTACGTTCGTGACTGAAGAGAGTAAACGAAATGTTAACATCTCGCGATGTATGTCTTCTATCTCTATTGGTGAACTGGATCAAGGGAACTCAGTGTTTTAAATTTTTAGATACTCGTGACTGAGAAACAATTACATTAACACTTAACAGGATACCAAGAAGACGTTTTACCTAATCCCCACCAAGTATATTTGGAAGCGGCTCTTTAGTGAAATGATTACGCAATCAAATAGGACACACAAACAGGAAAGATACCGATACCACACATCATTTGGCCAGCATAAAATCGCAAGCGAATGTGAAGTGGACTCATCACTGGAAGAGGCAGTAAGGCATCCGATCGCAGTAGTGTAACCGCCGATCCAACTCCAATGCAATTTGCTGCCCATCCACATTTGGAGAGATGGTAAATAGTATGTCTGACGTTTCTTTAGGGCTGTAATTGATTTTTGTGGTCCGAATCCTTTGAATATTCAATTTCTCGCCGATCAGACTGGTTGACCTGGAGCCAGACATCTTGCAAGTAACACGTTTGGAAAGACAATTTTTGTTTAACCCCCTTTCTAACACAATCGGCAAACCAAATTCAAGTGTGGATACTCAGTCGGGTTTGAGTTATATTCACCACAGCGACAGCAACAAAACTCCTTCAGATGCTTGAGGTGTGCCACCCGGCTAAAATTAGTGTATAATGCACACTGCATGAAGAAAAATTCTCAAGTGCCCTGACAAAATTATCGCGTTGGCGCACTACATTGCAAGGTTTCTCTCACGTTGAGTTGTTTGTCTTCGGATAACAGTCGCCCACATACGTTTTCATCATAAACGTTATTAATAAATTTTTGGATGAGCATTGTTTATTTGATACGATGCTTTGAGATCCGTCTGTAGGCACATTCTGGAAGAGCTGAAAAAAGTCGCACGATAAAGTCGTTAAGAGATCCAACAGCACATTGACACACTGTATGGTATATATGGTAAGCTGTAAAAACATGTTGTTGTCCTCCCAATATGCTGTCTAGCAATTCCAGTACGAATGATAAATCTTGCTTGGTATGTAATCGTAGGCGGTCAAGGCGTCGTTGTCCTTTCTGATCAAGGTAACGACGGAATAATTCAATTTTTAGAATGTCATCCACATACTGACTATTAGGAAACACAGTAAGCAGGTGAACATAATCTGTTAATGTGGCTTCCTACTGTAACCATTGCTCGGCAGTGGGTTTTCCCATAGGTAAATTCCCAAACGGCGAAGGTGAACTGAGAAAATCTGCCAGACTACAAGGAATGTGAACATTTTGGATGTGACACAGACAAGGTTAATCCCTGTAGTTTTCAGATGGTGTCCCGACAATTTTTTCTGAAAAACTTTTCGGGGCTGAATGCGCTCACCAATGCAATGAGTGGTGCTTTGATGTCTAGGAAAAACACAAACCTGTAACTCAATTTCACGTAGTCCGGAAATACGACAGATGCAATTGAGTAGTCTTCATCACACTGTAACTTAATCCGTCACATTAATCAAACGACAGGAGCTCAAAACACACTGAAAACTAAATGACTTGCAGTAGGTCACCTAACGATATAATGTAGTCTGAAAATACCATATCTAACTTTAATAGAGCTCAAAACCTGTAGTTAAGCCAACTCATTTTAATTTCCTTCGCATGTTTCATACCATGCATTTTCGCCATGCAAAACTAACCAGTATCAACCGAAGTACTCGATATTCCAATCCAAGGTAATAAACCAGGGTAATCATGTCACTCTGATAAGTGGTAAAAAATACCCAAACAACTCTCAAATATGAACAACGAACTGAGCGCCGCACAAAATATCATATACAAAACTGACGACACAATAACACAGCACACGTAAACAGTCATACTGTGTCGTCCGAAGTATACGGTCCCCGAACCAGTTTCAATTCAGAGGGCACACAAGTCGTTTAAATGGCAACCAGAAACACCTAGCCTACACGCTCCAACTCATGAATAGAGTAGTTTTTTGTACTAGAGACTGAATTGATCGCAAAAGTCACCTTCTCGAGGTACGGACGGATCATAAGTAAAATACACCAAAACAACAATAACGACAATAGATCTTATGACATCGATTAGTAATGGTGTTGGTGGTGGTGTGAATTTGACACCACCCATAGCTGTCGCTGTGATACAGAGGCTTCAGTCATCCTTATTAGAGAGAGAGTTCTACGTGTTAGACACCCAGTGGTACATATCTTTGCCACGTCCAACATTTGAAGTCTGTCCAGGTTCCCAGGAGATGATCATACCGAGCATCGTGACATAAAAAAGTACTGTGCAGCTTCCAACCAAAGTGAGCACAGCAGAGTGCGGGAGCTCATTCAAGAGATATATGTCCTTTACTAAAAAGTTTAATAAGTATAAAGAGGAAGAACAATGTCATTAACGGGGTAGATTGCTAGGGTTACCGATAGCGTTGACCGCCAACGAGAGCTTCATTGAAGAAACTGATTCCCACCATCGAGGCCGAAATTCTGCTATTGTGTGATGAGCACATCCACAATACACCTCACACAGAGGGAGTGAAATGTTAGGGTACCAAGTAGTCTGGTGACTGCCGAATAGAATATGGGGCACCGTAACACGCAACATAACTAAAGTATTGTACCAAAAACGTTCACCTTGTGAGTGATGAGCAAGCTGACTTATTGTCTAAAAGGGAGACACGATAACTGTCACGCTAATTCTAATACATAACTACATTTTATATTTCGATAGCTGTCTGGTAATATGCCCATTCCGTGATTATTGAAATACCATAAAAATTGATGATTGCAAGCTCAAGAACATGAAAGTACCAGTCTTTGCTTCATGATAGACTCATCCGCTTACTCACGTTGACCAGACTTTCATTCGTGAATCAGAAATTAACAGCATTACATAACAGATGTAAATTCAACTCGAACGAGAACGGTTAACCGCAAAGTTAACTAATACGGTTGACCAGACAGTAATTGTTGCCTCTAGAGACGATCCAGCAACCTAATCAACATTTACAAGTGCGTGCAATTAAACGGTCTAGTATGGAGAATTGATTGTCCTTAGTGTGATGTAAGCTGAATAATCGGCAACTTGCTTGAGTCACAATCGGGAGGGCAGAAGCTCAACTTCAAAACAGGAGGGATGTATACTAGTGAGACGCTTTAGCACGTGCAGAACACGAGTTTGTGAAAGAGTGAAGTCTAATACATTGATAGAATTGAACAGTTTAAATATCTAACTAACTGCATACCGCCGTGTGATCATACAAGGTGCGGATAACAGGATGCGTTTCCATCTGTTGCTGCGGTGTTTCTTGCCCCAAGTGATCCGCCGGAGATACGCTCTTGGCCAGCATTCGTTCTACATCTAATATCTGAATAAGAGTAGAACGAAAGAATCAGCTGGATTCACCAACCATTTAAACAACACTGTGAAACGAAACTGTACAATAAATTGTTAGGTAATGCCATCGCGGTCAACCAACAAAGGGCGTTGAAGACAAGATGAGGTGGCTGTGTGAAGACTACACCACAGCAAGAATATGAATTAGATATGGATAAAAAAATAAACCTTCATACAGCGTGATTATGGCCTTTTTCGTTGAAAAAAATGGTGCCATGAAGGGAGGGAAGGCGCAGCAGCCTCCGTTAATTAAATTGTCAGGTGCTACAAAACATTATATTACTACAATTTCGCAAGTAGTGTGTTGTAAACAACAAAATGCGCAACGAACCTTGATGGACGAGTCATGCGACCCGGTGGCAACCAGTTGACCTGAAATCAAGGGAAAATAGCACGGGAACCTGAGACAGTTCGGGATCGGTGAAAGCAATCATAGAGCATCACAAAATTTTAGCACAGACTGAGTAATACGGGGAATAGGTGAAAAGCAACATCAAACAAGATTGTTGTGAACGACCAGGAAAACATCGCCACTAGGAAAAAAACTTTGGGAAGTAGTCTTTCGATCACCAACATGATGCCGTCCAATCCCAGGCCAAACATTGTTTTCTATCATTTGGCCTCATTGCAATTCGCGCTATAAATATATAACGCGAAATTCAATCTGGCGAACTGTGCAAAAACAGTAGTTGGCCTAATGAAGATTTAGCCTGTAGTCTCTCTTAAAAAGCAGTTACGAGGGTGATTACGGAAAATTATGAGCAACGAATAGTAAGAGCAAAAATGAAACCAACATTCTTAGAACGCATTCAGCAGGCACACTACAAGTAGGTATCATATTACGACATTAGCTGAGTGAACGAGAAGTTGATAAGCAAAGACAGTGCAATGAAACTGACAAAAACCACGTTCAGCAATAATTGCACCGAGTGGTCAGTTGAAACGAGATAACAGTGGTAAGCGTAGAAAAATAAGGAACAAACAATGTGGTCTACTTACCTGTCCCGTTGAAAGCAGCGGCTCGACAAGCCGCTTTGTGCGCTGTCACATAGCACGTTTCGTACAAAGCTGCTTCCGGGGCCATCGTTGAACCTATACCAAAGGGAACAGGGTATTAAAGCTGGAAGGCCTTCTATTCCGAATGTGGTGTTGCAACTGATTTGTGACAGCAGATAAAATTAGATTTGGAGTCTTTGAAACACAATGAGCTCGTTCGCAAGCAACATAATAGACCATATTTGGACCACATAACGCTTGACAACTCCAAACAAACGAGCGCGGTTGAACTAATCGGAATTCAAAGTGGCAACAAAGTAGTTAACAAATCGAGTCATTGCCATGTGGTTAGATCGAGGTCTCATGATCAGTTAAGTGAGAAGTAAATGTAATTCTATTTAACATGGGATGCCGCACGACATTCAAAGCCACGTGTGGACTGCACATCACTGGCCCATCAGGACTTACGTGTTCATGTTAGAATCCGCAATCATATGAATGACATGTAGCACCACCATTAATAATCTCATAAAGTACATTCACCGAAAGGGTTGTGACATAATGCAACCGGTTAGCTATCTCAAAGAAAGCAAACCTATAAATCCGGAGCCCATGGGCTCTTGGATAATCCCGGATACAAAACGCGTAAGTGCTCAGGAGCAGCCACGACATCTGAACACCTTGCACTATCGCATCACTTACATTGCAGTATGGTACACAAGGTCATATATAGGTTGAGTATCCAAACGAAACGCGCCATCTCGTGGCAAGTAGTCAGGGCGCCGTGACCAATGAAGCAGTGAGGGCTTATGAATCAAGTTATTTATCCGAACGCTATGGCCACTTCCAGAATCTCCTTCTCTGTATAGAAAACTTAAGAATATCCCGCTCATACAAAGCAAATACGTTTTATGGGCTAAAGCTAATCCGTCCCACAAACGTCGACTGAGGAGGCGTAATTTCGATCCCTGTGGTGGTTTCATAGATTCGAATAAAACTGTTGCTACCTCCATATCTACTGGGTGCAGAATGACAGGGAACCTAGAAGCCAAGGTGCGGATTAGTAAGTACCCAAGTACCGAAAAGTATCGTTTCAATGGATGGCTCGACCGCATGTAATCTGTTGCACTATTAGCTTTCTAACAGCAAGATCGTGGCTCTAGTATAACCCAATTATTTACGCGCGAACTAAATTTCAGTAAGCTGTCCACTTCTTGACATCATAGGCGATTGAGACAAGCAAAGCTAGAAACCTAGTGTACGTCCCGGTATTGAGAATGAAAGCGAGTGCATAAAAAACACAACGCGAAACATTTACATTGATCAAATTAACTTGCTTTCACTCTCCACCTCCAGGTCAATCCCAGTTCCTGGAGCAATACTTTCGCCTTCAATAACACCGCCTTTTTCTTGTTCTTCTGCGAATGGAAAATGAACACAGTCAACAAGTGCGTTGGGGTTCGAAAACGACTTAACATATATGAAGTACTTAAACATTTACTTTGGGTAGAAGGGTTTCCATAAACAGGTAGCTCTAGTAACGTCTGAGATTCAAATGATAAAGTTAGCAACAACTCTGCTTACAAGATTACCGTATTTCAAACCTTCCCATAAGTGTCCGTTTCGCCTGGCTCTTGGTAACTTGCAGCTACTAGCCAAAATGTTGTCGCCACGCCTCAATGATAACAAATTATTTGGGACCATGTTCAGAAAATACAAGCGGAACGTTTGGCAGATCTCATTAGGCTAAATCACCAATTATTTATTTAGTGTGAGCATCAGAAGACGATCACTGGCGTACGTCAAAGTCCGGTGTAAGCGGGATATCACCAGACAATCAAAACCCGCATATTTTATGCATGTTCAATCTGCGGTGCTAAACCATACCATTGATAAACTAGAGCGAGACGATAATTGTAGGTCTACCAAGCCAGAAATAAACAGTCGGTAGTTTGACCAACAATGCGGTGAAAAAAAGCAAAACAGTTACAATTAGTGGAGAACTTGTACAGTATGTTTATCCACGCACTCCGAGCAGAGTCGGAAGAACAGGAGGGACCAGAAGACACCTGTCTGAGTGACCACGATGATCCAATCAATCGACGTGGCGCATGACAGTTGCAGACAATAGAGAGTAGTAAAATGGTACCCGGAGTTGAATGCCGGCCAGAGATTGAAACCCCATATAGTTGACATCCAATTTACTGAAACATTCCCGAACGGCGTCGAAACTGGGTAGCGTGTGAACCAACCATGAGCCAGCTGATAAGCATACGAGTGTAAAGCATCAGTTCAACTGTTGTTAGCTACGGAGCTCAGTGGTTCCCAGTATTTTGTCAGGGATGAACGACAAGATGATCAACAATCCGTAATCGAAAAAGCGAGCATATCACAAACGGGAATATTTCTAAAAGTCCGCTTCAAATAGGTACATCATCATCATGAGCATTAGCATCACAACGGCCTCCAGCCTGACCAAACGGTACTGTGGCTCGGGCTGCCGATCAGGAGAAAACTACTAAAAGGGTTGAAAATTAACGATAAAACCATACGGAAGAGCTGAAAATCGTACGATTTCAGGTACACCATTGACTACAGCACACTGCCAACACGGATATGGTTTCTAGCCAGCGACTTGAGTGATCACGAGGACATTAGCCAGGCAGACGACACCTAATCACTTTGCTTGATGGAGCAGTCAGTCTTCATATTTTGTGACCAAATTGTTGCCTGATCACCACGCGGTTTCACCCACTTGTCGGTAACCTCAGCATATAATGTCCCCTACGGTAAACGATCAAGTGGCATATAGAGTAAGTGCCCCAACCATCGCAAGGTTTGCAGCGTAGGCAATTGGTCAAATAATCGTGCATCCCGAGCGTTCCGCAATAAGCGCCCTCAAACAGCTGTTTTTTCACGCGGTCAGACCATTTAATGTGGGCTGGTTGGTGGAGCCAACAACAGTTGAACATGTCGAGTTTGTTGACATCTTCGTGGCGAATAGACCACGTTTCCGAAAAATGGGGCGAAAAAGGACGAGAGAAGTATTATACACTCTTCAGTTGAGCGACAACTGTAAGTCTGTTCGACACTACGGACGACGCAGATTGGCAAAGGTAACTTGTGCCTACTGGATTCCTCAAGCGCACTTTCTAGAATGTCGCCTACGACGAAGATGAGCAGGAAAGAGAGATTGGGCACTCCTGACCAACACCACTAGAGGGGACGAACGCCTGAGATAGTTGCCCATAAACCCTCACCCTGCATCCGGAGTGAGCATACAGTGATCCTAACAGACTTATGTATTTCCATGGAACTCCCTGGTGAAGCCACAAGCAGAAGAGACCACGGACGTCGATTGCCCATATCAGTCGTGATGCTTCAAGATCCGTCGCAAGGGAAAAATGTCTTCAGCTCACCCTAGACTGGACCGGAATCCGATGAAGTGCAGGAACAGTGAGTAATGTGGATGCAACAGACAAGACTGACGCTTCTGCGTTTGTCACGCAGGCTTCAAGAACTTTCTTTGATGAGGAGAAATCCTACTGAGAAGCATCAATTACGAAGTACCTAACTGTCTAGAGGAGTTTCTTCAGTTTCGATATCAAGCTGTCCCTCACCATCCTCGAAAACTCATTTGAGAACCTTGGTAGGCCTCAGTCAATTACATTCCAGAGATATTTACACTCAACTGCAAGTCTACGAAAAAACAACCGCTCAATCGAGTCTGTCGTACATACGGTCTAGTTGAGGTCAGTGAAAGTAGTCCACAGAATGCCCAGCAAGCGTGATACGTTAGCGGAATTCATCATCATAGACATCAATACATCAGTGGCTCACGCCAATGCTTAACTGACACACAACCATGAAGAAAAAGCAAATCTTATATAGGAAGACAGAAGGAAAAAAGAACGGGACGGGAAGGCACCTAACTACTGAAAATAACTACGTCCATGTTCAAACATTCAACACCAAGGTGCCTGCACCTCTGTGGTGAGTTGCTATTTCTTATATTAACCTTGGTGGTCATGCACCCATCAGACTACTCATTCTTGCCTTCAGTTCATAAAGTCTGATGCATGCATATGTCTATACAAAGTGTGCGCATTTTAAGCCTCGGCTATTTTTATTGAGTATTAGAAGTGACCTTCGACAACATTCCCACTTTACAGTGAATAATCGTGCAAGTGAAGTACAGGTAACCGATCTAGGCAGAATGAGTCGTGCTCCTTATTTTCGAACTAGCTGCTGTTTTACTGGCAGTCCAGCTTCGTCTCCATCGATCCGCTGCAAAGAACTGTAACTGTTGTCAAAAGTATGTTGCTCCTGGCAACATACGCAATAGGCAGTGCCAAATAAGGTCGTCTTGCTGGGTAATCTTAGATAGCGGTGTAATTTACATATCAGTGTGCTGCGTTGCTTTATTGGTTTCTTGCGGATACAGCAGTATAAAACTTGTGCAGTAATATCACATCAGGGTGTTCCGGTGTGATTTATCTGCGCAGGGCTTATGTTTTCGTCGTGGATTCGGTCTCGGTATGGCAGATTATAATCCGGCAGTTCCGATCATGTTGAGTTTGTCGGGGGTTTTGAAGCAGTTAACAAAAGGTGAGCATCTTGTGAAGGTTGTACGCATTGCTGTGCAGCAGTGACCAGCTTGACCGGTAATTTCAGCTATGGAGTCACCCGAAGTGTATAACCAGTATGGGGTGGACAGTGTGGGTGCTGTTAGTTCCATACGTTGACTACTGTCCTGGGTTCTAGTCTTTGAAAAATGGCAGACATTGGCATTCAACGAGTGTAAGGTTCGTGCGATATCGGCTTGTTGATCTATCTGTGTGAGAATGCGAACATTGAAAGTACCTATATTAGCTCGCATTCTGTCTTAGCAGGGAACGAGGATACCTGAGACTGAGTGGTAGTAGATGGGACTTTGCGACACAGTGTTGCTTTGATGGTTATGTGTATTGTTGGACCCGTGGAGTAGTTATCAGAAATAGAGGTCTGGAGGAATGTGATGTATAAAATTGATAGGGTAGTGGTGGAGGGGTCAACAGTAGCATGTTTCTGCCTGTCCACCCTGCTGTATGCAGCAGATAGGGCGACCTGGTTTATACTGCGAGACGTCCGACGCAGTATGAAATTACTGGTGTTGTGATTATTTATGGTTGTATGTGGGCTGAGATACTGTCAAGACGCTCAGACCTAGACAGGAGAACGATTAAGGTTCTCGATCAAATCCTTTGGCTCAACCGCTTGTACCGGAAGACAGTGGGTGGGTGGCAATGTACCAGGACTGGTACATTTTTCGGAGAACGCTGCCAACGTTCTTCCGGCCCGCAACCTGGAGGACCGAGGGACTAGTTTGTCAGACCTCTACCTATTGGCTTGCCTAGTATGAGTGACTCTGTCGGTGTGGTCGCCATTCCATTCATTTTAGCCCAATAGGTTATCGAAGTGCGCAAGCCGTCACACTGCGTCTAGGTCCACTCTCATTGTGACGGATGACAGCTTCTCACTGTTTAGCCGGAAATTTGATCTACTATGTCTAGTGTAACAGCTAATGAATGACCTTCCACTCGAAACTCACCGAGCGAGTTTTGCACTGCTTAAATTTCCGTTGCGTTCTCCTTCCCACCTTGACCGCGAGCTTCGTCCCTGAGGAAGAACAGTTGATTCATGACTTTGCATACGAAGATTTCCAAGTGGATGACAAACCTATGATCTGATTTGTTTTTTCCGGAAACACATCACATACGGCGTGACCCTATGCTCAAATTCTGACCCTAACTGTCTGCTGACCTGTTCATCGGGCATTAAATGCACCAATGTTCACCAGATGTTTTGCCTTGAAGAGGTGGCAGTTAGAAGCAAGAAGGAAGGAAAATGGGGATGAGCGGACTGGCCTGGTGGATCAACGAAAATTCCGAATATATTTTGTTCGTTCATGTTGCAGATGAAAACCAACCTGTAAGACATCAGTTTGAGCCTTTGGCTCAGAGGTCTGGCCTCTTCAGAGCCAATGACTCACCAGTTTGATTCACTTTGCAGCAAGAAGCACAGTGAACAGACGTTCTGATTCTTGTTGTTGTTACATGCAGTAGGTGTAATCGAAGCTAGGTAAGGTTTTCAAATGAAAACGAGCGTTTTTCGACCCTACAGGTTAATGCACCTACGGTCACAGTCAACCGTCCGGTGTTCAAATTCCTTTTTTTGAAGACACCTTTCCTGCTGTATGCCTGTAAGATCTCGCCTCACTGTTTTTACGTTC
The DNA here is from genome assembly GCA_008508345.1 of Paragonimus westermani. Taxonomy (NCBI): domain Eukaryota; kingdom Metazoa; phylum Platyhelminthes; class Trematoda; order Plagiorchiida; family Troglotrematidae; genus Paragonimus; species Paragonimus westermani. Next base: position 60,139 of record QNGE01004339.1, read on the forward strand.
TCACGTTATCAGTAGTCCGACTCTCTCTTCAGACTGTCTGATATGTTTGTTTCTGGTAGCACCAACGTCATAGTTAGCATAACCTTCCAGATTGATGCAGTGCAGTCTAGGCCATGCCCACTCACCGCTGTTAGCTTTCTGAAGCCAGATATAGGAACCGGTGCTGCTGCAATGAGTCACCAAGAATACATGAATAAGGAGGAAGAAATTCTCGTGGTTTCTAACCAATTCAGACCTGCAAACAATCCGGAGAGTATGTTGTTAATGGAGAAACAGATAGACCGTAAGTGGCAAGCACTTACGTTATCAATGAACGACGATATCACTCGTTGAAACCTGTGGTATCCAAGACTGCACAACTGAATGGTTTGTTCAAAACCCGCAAGTCGGGTACTCCTATGCGGCCCATTTTAGCAATGAATGATTTTCTCTACTGTTGTACGAGCACGTGAACAGATAACGGAATAACGGCCAGTGAAACGGCGTATAACGGAACGACAGTCAACGGTAACGAACAACCGAATACGGACTATGCACGACTGGTTCGAAACTTCCCGGTCAACCCAACCACCTGAGGCTAATGCATGAACACAGAGAAGACTGGCCTCCGGACAGAGTTTCTTTATGTCACTCAATCCGAAGGCAACACGGTCACAAACCAGATCGTACTTAAAGGGTTTGCTACCAATCAGAAGACCAAACCAAAGGTGGACCGAATGATGCGCCGAACAGTACATTGATGCACGTAGGCCGGATGTAGGCAGTGAGCGTTTAGGTGCGTCAGCGAGTTGTAGGCTTGTGAGCGTTAAGGCGCGTAGGTGGGGTGCCAGAGGTTTGTCACAAGGCGTATGACTGTGCCAACTATGAAGGCCACTCGCCAGTGTACTTTGTTAGCCTTTGTCACACAATATTTTCGGGGAACTGGCGACTTCCGTGACATCTACCATGAGCCAGCAAAGTGGCTGGTTGACAATAAGCGTCTTTGGCAAAAGCTGTGTACATGCTTTGAAAGATACTTGAATTGAAAATGTGTTGAAAATATGAATACTGCTACAGACACGACGTATTCTGTCAATGCCAATTCCTTGTTTACAGAACTACCATTACTTGAACGGATAGATTTTACACATCTTCCATACCATCATCTTCCAATCCTTGTTGGCTATTCGAATCGTTTACTTCTACTCTTTAGAGAATATGAGATTTCATCTTTAAGTAAGTTCTTTCAGCAGTTAGATGGCGTAGCTGTAAGAGCCTACTTAGCCATGTTTCAGCCTGTGTTCATGACTAACATTGATCAGACACCATTTCCAGTCGTGGACGACCTGAAGCTATACAAACGGTATATCGGTGAGATACTGCTAGGACGCCCAGACCTAGACAGTAAAAGATTAGGGTTCTCAACCAAAGCCTTTGGCTCAAAAGCTTGCACCGCAAGACAGTGGGTGGATGGCGGTATACCAGAAATTGTCCCTTTTTCGGGAAGAGATGTCAACCACCTTCCAACCCCCAACCTGGAGCACAAAGAGCCTGTGGTTTGTCAGACCTCTACCTGTTGGCCTGTCTGGTATGAGTACCTCGGTCCAGTTTAGCCCAAAAGTTTATCGAGATGAGCAAGCCGTCACACCACGTCAAGCTCCAGTTTCACCGTGAATGGGCGGATCGTGTTTGGATCTCGACAATCCATTGGCATACATTTGGAGAGTGTGCAAGTTCGTCACTGAGAGGTGATATATATATATATGTATGTATATACAAAGTCTTCACCGATTGGATTATGCACATTATGTGCCGAAGGTATCTTTTCTACCCCTTGCGTTGTTCATTGTGGCTACTGGTGTTTGGAGTAAACCGCAAAGTGACCAAGCGATGATGCGGTCGTGGACCATTGAGGCCCTGACCGCTTCACTGAGGATGGTTAATGGGTATTGATTGTCAGGTTAAAGTGTGAGAGACCATCTGTACCGCCGGACATGGTAGTGCTTCACGGTCTGTTACGTGTTTACATCTGTAAGGTTGTTGGTTCCATTTTTATGCAGCTTCTCTGTTTTCTCTTTTTTCTTTCATTTGCACTTATTACTCTGCTACTTCATAGACTGTTGTTAGGACCGGCGGTAGCCTGAGTCATCGAACCGTACGGTACAAAACTGAAAATGGTAATGATGGGAACCATCTAATCACATGACTATTTTCTAGTATCATGCTACTAGCTGAAGAATAGTTAGTATAATCTTACCGTGAAATTGTGTGTAGATCAAGCCTAAGCTTAAGGAATCGTTTACGTAGTCATAATTTCGGGTGAACTCTTGGGCCAATTAACTTCTAGGTTAGATGACAGTGGTAATGCTCAGTACCCGTATGTGCTCAAGCTGACGGGGAAGTACACTTGGTTCAGCTTCCGTGTGAGTGAGATGATTGGGGGAGATTTAATGTGACCGCAATTACGAGCATACCTAGTCAAGAACATTTGTTGATTGACTGGTAATATTTGGGGTCTGTTCTGTTTCTGCTCACTTATATTGAAGTAAAACAGCAGTCAGTGTTACGAAAAGTTTCAGTGTAACTTCACTCGGTTAGTGTGCTTAAAATTCATCACATCGTTAGCAGATTTCGTACTGTTTGGACGAAACCAATGGGCGTGACAGCTAGAACATTTGAACGTCTGTTCTTTTATCGTACAACGTTGTGCTGTTCATTCGGATCACGGTGGTATTGACAACAGACAGCTTTGTTAACAAGCGATTTCTCATCGGATAACATCGTCATTGTGGCTTCATGAGGCTTCGCTTCGCTTCCTCTTGTTTACGGAAGTCATCCATTTAGCCAGCGCGTTTTACACAATGATGTTTGTCCCCACAGAACGTTAACGCATAGTACCCAAACTGATTTTGCTACTTGTTCGTAACAGTAAGCCTCAGTGGATTTGTTCATTGAGTTGCACTGAAAATCACGGTAAACCCCAAGTAACTAAATCCAAAGAAACATCGGTCAAATAAATCGTTGCATATGAAGGAGTTCTCATTCGGCCAACTTACATTGTAATTAAGTTGTGTCCGCCCAGTTGCATCCGTTCAATAGCGTACAACCTGACAATTCACCCCACAGCTGGCGTGCTGTTGCTCTGACACTTGTATCTGTCCGATTGTCCGGAACGTGTCGTACAGGAGAACTTAGCATATCCCCGACTGTGGCGTAACCTGACTTGCTTTCTTTCGATAACACAAGCTAGCTTCATCGTCAATCATCCGCATCGATTCGACAATCATCTGAAACGCGTTGGTGTGTTCGTCACAAATACCCTTTTCCCAAAACTTTCAACTCGCATATCGTGCGCTGTAATCAAGTCGTATGTACATCAAAATTATTGATAGTGACTCGTTGTGCACTTGTTTGATTCTGTTTCAGAGCAGCTTGTGCGTACGCTTCATTTTTTTCTTTTACTCTT